>NW_022047038.1:0-11723 GCF_001654015.2 Drosophila navojoa
AAAAAAAAAAAAAAAAAAAAAAAAAAAAACAGAAAACATCCAACAGCTGATGAAACAAAAATAATAATCTTATCAGACCGCAAAAGAAAATAACAACACAAAATTTATTGCGTTGCGACGCCAGCGACGCAGTCGGCGAAAAATGCCAACAAGCGAGCAGTGCGCGAGAGCAAGCGAGTGCTAAGGTAAAGCGAGATAGGGAGAAAGCGTAAACAAAAATACAGCGCAGAAACAGCTGTGTGTCTGTGGTGGCGTTACCGACGCCTCGACATACACATGCGCAATACACAGCTGCTCTCTGTATATGTGTGTATAAGTTCGCATGGCTCAATACTCAAACACAACAAACAAAACCACAGCGACACCGAAGTGGTCCTTGGCTTCTTAAGAACAGCTGAGACTAGAGAAAACAGCGGAGCCAACTGGATGGCCGCGAAAGAGAGATCAGATGAATGAACTTTCATAACGAAGTTCTCGCTCGCACTTGCCAATGTTTATCGCACTTCGGAGTTGCTAAAAGACGCAATTTGTTTAGCACCAGCAGCAGTGCCCCTCTCCCTCTCTAAAACCCTATATACACAAACAACATACATATGTACATGCACTCATTATCTACATATACACTCATAGCTTCCTTTATGTGTATGTAAGGAGACATGAATATACAATAAAATGCTGATGGCAACACAGAGTTCTTGTTTGGGCTTTTTTTTTTTGCATACGCAGCTAACTGCGTTGCAGTGCTTACATGGATGTTTTGTTGTTGTTTTTACTGCAGCGCCTATGTGTGTGTGTTGCCCTCTCTCTGTGCCTATGGGAAGTAGAAGAGAGCACAACAAAGCTAATGCATGTGAATACATAATAATTTGGTCTTTCGCTAAACACATACCTATCTATGTACATACATACATGTGTATTTTGATTGTTGGCGATGTATATTCATATACATATACATATATTTGTATATACTACATATGTAAATAGACGGATAATATAAAAGGGGAAACAAGTTCGGACAATTATACAAACAAAAAAAAAAAGAAACGAGAAAAAACAGCAACAAATGTCAAATTTTTGGGCACGCAAAAGCGTTGGGAACTTACGGTTCTGTTGCAGTTGCAGTTTTCTTGTGTGTGTTTATTGTTTTGTGCCATACACAGACACGCGCGCATACACACACGCACACACACCAAACAGTCAAGCACAAACATACACACACGCACGCACACAAACAAATCGGAGCAACAACGACCCACTGAGTAAATGACACTTGATTGTGGTTCTTTACACCGTTTGCATAATACTAATGCAACACTTTTGCATTATTAAAATTTCTATGAATTTATTGAACCGAATACAATATTTGTTTGCGTTCGCTCATTTTGCGTGCTTTTCTGCTGTGGGGGCGCTGGTGTGTTTGTGATTGTGTGGGGAATTTTTAACAGACCTCAATTATTTCCAGCACTCTGGCCACACTACACATCCGACACACACCACACATGCCACAAAATATCGATACTATCGATAAGCAGTATCGGAAATACCCAAAAAGAAGTTGCTACTGGTGCTGCACAAAAAGAAAAGCACACACAATTCTCGCACAGTTTATACATAGTAGCACGCGCCTAACTCTCAAGTCTCTGTCGTGTAAATAATAAAAACGGAATTGTTCATAATTGTTACCATTTTGTTTAGTGTCTGTGCGCGTGTGTGTGTGCTTGCAAGGCAAAAAATTGTTTCAAAACGGTTGACAGGCGGCGCTGGCCCAGTGCAATAGACATTGTGTGTGAGGTAAGCATTAATAAATGTGCAAATCCCAAGGCCCCAAGGTCCCTTGGCCAGATAATAAATAATTATGTACATTGTGGTGTTATATTGATATGCATTGCCAATCGAAAGTAATTGCCCAATTGCAGAAAAGGACAGCAATACATTGGCAAAGTGCAAGAAATCGTTTGTGAAATTTCAACAAATCAATTGTTTTTTTTTTTTTTTTGTTTTTGTGTTTTCCTACTTCAAATTGTTATTGAAATGCAATTTGAAATGGAGGTGATTGCAGTAAATTGCTACAAGCACATACACACATAGTTTGCATTATTGTTGTACATGAATAACCCACAAATACAATTCGCATTTATCTACATGCTAAATTGAGGCTCCGGGACCCTGAAATCGTCAATGCAGCCAAAACAAATTGATTTAAGGAAACAAAAAAAAAGTTAACTCGAGGCTAAGAAAAAATAATAGCTAGATTTATAGCCGGCCCGATTGTGGGCTGTTTTAGCAAGCTAAATTTAATAAATTTTACAATTTCAGCAAATAATTTTATTATGTTATCAACCATTAAATCTCAACACATCTTAGAAAAAAAACCACTTCAATGCAGCCAAAACAAACTGATTTAAGGCTAAAAAAGTCGAGGCCAAACAAAAAGAAATAGCTAGATTTATAGCCGGCCAGATTATGGGCTGTAAAAACCAGCTAAATTTTAAAAATAAATTATAATAAAAATAAAAACAATTATAAATTTAGCATTTCTGCAAATCCTATTATTTGTTTAAACAAAATTATCGACAGTTAAGTCATATAAAATCAATATGAATGTAGCCAAAACCAGCTCATGAAGGCTAAAAACAGCCAAATCTGGATTTAGATTGCGAAAACAATAATCGGTTTAGCTTCGCATTTTCAAATAGCTTAGCTGAATGTGTATTAGTATTAGTTTATAACGCCTTACGCTTCATTGGCTTTCAATTAGCAAGTAGATATTTTCAATGTAAGATTTATATAAATTTATTTATTTTTTTTTTTTTTTGCGTTGAAGGTAATTTTAATTCTCTGATTTGCCCAGTAAATTGACCTCGTATCTGCAAACTCGAAATTGATTTCAGAGTGCATTTAATAGGTAGATATACATATGTATGTATATCAATAAATATATGTACAACAGTTCTATCCCTGATATCCCTGTAGATATCTTCAAAATATTTGATTTCTTTGCTGACTAGAAAAAGAAAACAATTGAACTTGAAAATGTATTTTATTAAGTATTACTTATTAAATAAAATAAATGTATTTTACTTAAGTATTACTTATGGAATAAATAGATCTACATATTTGTATATTAACCGGAAACAACTTAAAAATTTATTTTACTGAAGTATTATTTTTTAAATAAATAGATCTATATGTATATATATATTTTTTTTAAGTTTACTCACTTTTGTTGTATCCACACAAGTGTTTTTAGGTTCAATGGAATGTAAACGCTTATATTACCTTAATATGAAGTAAAATATATAAATGTTTAGTTTCTTGGTATGTAAACAAGTTTTTCTGGTATGCCTAAGATTTTAACGGTATGTGTATCAATATGTTTTCCTGGTACGACTCTACCACATCTGTATTAATCATTTTCTGATATACTTAAGACGCTATTCTATATATGTATATTTATATGGTTTTTCAAGATCTTTTAAGTGGAAATTCAAATTTCCTGGTAAGACTTTATAGTATGCATATCAATATGTTTTCCTGGTATGAGTCCATCATATCTGTATTAATAGTTGTTTTTTTTTGCCAATTTTACTGTTGAATTTCCAATTTCAGTTGCTTTACTAATCCGTTATTCATTGTTATTATCATTATCAGTAAGCTCGGAATTGTGGTAGCATGCTGTGGACGGTGCATCTGGACGGCGGGCCGCAGCGGGTGAATCATGCCGCCGTTGGCGTTGGGGACTTCATCTACAGCTTTGGGGGCTATTGCACCGGCGACGATTATCGCTTCAATGAGCCGATCGATGTCCACGTGCTGAACGTGCACTCGCTGCGCTGGACTCTGGTGCCGCAGCAATGCGACTCGGATGGGGATCCCTTGAAGTATCCGCTGGTGCCGTTCCAGCGCTATGGCCACACTGTTGTCGCCTACAAGGAGCGCATCTACATCTGGGGCGGCCGCAACGATGAGCATCTCTGCAATGTGCTCTATTGCTTCGATCCGAAGACGGCGCGCTGGACTCGTCCGGCGGTCAGCGGTTGTCTGCCGGGCGCCCGGGATGGCCACTCGGCCTGTGTCATTGGCCATTGCATGTATATATTCGGGGGATTTGTGGACGAGATCAATGAGTTCAGCAGCGATGTGCATGCGCTCAATCTGGACACAATGGAATGGCGCTATGTGCAGACGTTCGGCGTGCCGCCGACCTATCGCGATTTTCATGCCGCCGTTGCTTACGAGGAGGAGCGCATGTATATCTTTGGTGGGCGTGGCGACAAGCACAGCCCGTACCACAGCCAGGAGGAGACCTACTGCCATGAGATTGTCTATCTGGACATGAAGACAAAGGTGTGGCACCGCCCCTTCACCGCCGGCAAAGTGCCCGTGGGACGACGCAGTCACAGCATGTTCGTGCACAATAAACTGATCTTCGTGTTTGGCGGCTATAATGGACTATTGGATCAGCACTTTAACGATCTGTACACCTTTGATCCGCGCACCAAATTGTGGAATCTGGTGCGCGCCAACGGACAGGCACCGACGGCCCGGCGACGCCAGTGCGCCATTGTCGTGGGCACGCGCATGTTCCTCTTTGGCGGCACAAGTCCGCGCTGCGCCATGCCGCAGGCCCCGACGGCTGTGTCGCGTGCCAATGACTCGACACAGCCAACAGAGCAGCAGCAGCAGCAGCAGCAGCCACAACAAGAGCAACAGCAGCAACCGCAGCCGGCAGCAGCAGCAGCAGCAGCGGCAGCAGCGGCGGCAGCAGCGGCAGCAGCAGCAGCAGCAGCAACCACATTGATTGACTACAGTGATTTGCATGTGCTAGACTTTGAGCCCACGCTGAAGACGCTGGCCACAATGGTGGTGCTGAAGCATCAATTGGACATCTCGGGCCTGCCGCGCAGCTTCCGTGCGGACCTGAACATGCTCACACAGCCGAACAGTATTACGCGTCCGATCAACCAGGCCGGCTAGCATTTATTGTTATTGTTACCGTTACGACTGTTGTGCGTCCCTAACACAAAACCACTCTGAGCACATAGTTAATATTATGTACATATATATAAATCCATATAAATATATATATATATATATGTATGTATGCACACTTGGGTTGCTGCAGCCAGCTGCGAGGCTTCCTGGACACACGGAGAGCAATGGGCGAGAGAACTACATAATTAGCTTAACTTAAAAAAAAAAAAAAAGAACACGCGCTTCTGAACAAAACGCTTGCAGAAAGGCGGATTGCACTAGTCCCAGTAGTCGTCGAGCAATCCAACCGATCTCTTCCGAATGTGCTCGAAATATCGAAATGACACCACACATACACATACACATACACAAACACACACATACACTGACACACAGACTCATACGCACACACACTCACATATGTCAGCCAACAAAGTTTCAGAAACTTGCTTGGACAAACAATGAAACAGTTAGCTTTAGTTTGTAAAATGTTTATACATAATTACCTTAAATAAATTTCGCATATTATTATTAAACAAAAAATAGAAGAGCAAATGTCGTATTTATATGTAATATCGCTAAAATTATCTCGATCTGAGCAAATATCCAAAAATTTTACTTTTAGATTGAAGGATATAAAAGCAATAATACTTTTATTTCTCACTTTATTATCGTACTCTGCCTCTCTCTCTGTCTGACTCCACGGATCTCAGACGATATCTCCCTCTATCTTGCTCTGAGCTCATATGCTTTCTCTGTCTTACTCAAACGAACTCATATGCTATCGCGTTCAACTGCTATCTACCTCTCTGTCCTACTCAAACGAGCTCATGCTATCTCCTTTTATTCGTTTCACCCAACTGAGCTCACTTGCCATCTACCTCTCTCTTTCTTAGCCAGCTGCGCTTATATGCACTCACGCTGTCTTACTCAAACGATCTCATATGCCTTCTGTCTGTCTGGCCCAACTGAACTCTTATGCCATCTCCCTCTCTCTCTCTGTCTTATTTAATTGAGCTTACTTTCTCACATTTCCAAATAATCAACATTCCTTCTTTACGTGCATTATATTTTCTCTTAAATAATTTATTGGCATAAAAAAAATAACATCATATAAATCTATGATTGACAATACTTAATTTAATTTGCATAGTTAAGAAACTACAATTAATTAGCTTTTTTTTCTCTCCTATCGATCAAGTAAAACTAGCTTTTTTCATTTAGCTCTAAAGTTGGCATCACTGCCGCTGCTAGCCGACGGCGCTAGTGAAGCCTCGCAATGTCAGGTAGCCGTTTATGATGTCCGAAGGCAATTGCTGCATTGAGCCGTACTCCTCGGCATTGGCGAAACGCAGTTTGGAGTGGGGGTCGACATATGGCGCTGGCAGCCCACTTATATCCGAGTATTTCTTGGGTGGTATGAGCGAGGGCGGTGCATTCAGCGTGAAGTCTGCGAAGTGAACCAGAAAACATTAAAACAAATTCGACCATCAACGTTTAGACTTTGCGTATTTACATGTCGGCTGGTCGGGCGGCAGCTTCTGATTCCGTTCAATGTTGTGAAGCTGTCGCAGCGGCCGATAAACGCAGTTTCTGGGAAATATAAATGGACGCTTAAACGAGCGTTTGATCTTTTGCACCGAAGTTGTTTCCATTATTTTTTACTCTGTCTAAAAACGCACGAAGAATAACAATATTGTGTTGTTGTTTGAGGTATCGATGCCGCAATATGCGATGTATCGATAGGTGCTTAACAACGACTGCAATAGTCGGGGCATATTTAAAAAGGTTCATAATGTTCTCGGGACTTCTAGTTCATAAGTATACATATTGGAAATTATGAACAATGTATTTAAATTTTTATTTTGGTTTGACTAAAAAATAAATTTGATTTTAATGAGTATTTCCTATAAATTTAATTAGCTCGCCTTTGCCAGCACTTTGAAATCGTCAAATGAACTAGTTCGGCATCTAAGCCTTGACAGTTGCTTTAATAGATAAGGTTTTTAAGCAGGCTCTGTAATTTACTGTGATTTTCTTTCAAATTAGTTTGAGTTGAAGAACGTATTTCTCCCATATTTAATTTAACTTGCTTACTGGAGTCTGCATATTCAGCACATCATCAAGTGAACTAACAAATTTGGAACCTGAGCGGAACAGCGCATTTCTAACAGCCATTCATTCCGATTGTCCACTATTGTTGTAGACGTGTTTGAGAACCGAAAGCAACTGTAATTTTGCACCTTGGTCGACTGACGTTAACGCTACTTAAGGATGGCGCGCAATGCAGGCGGCAACAACAACAATACAGCCAAGTCAAGCGCTACGGGCCATCATCAGGCAACAGCCGCCGGTACATCATCCGCAGCAGCAGCGGCCGCGGCTGCGGCAGCCGCAGCGAGCGCCAAACACAAGCGCAGCAGCAGCAGCAGCAACAGAAATTACAAATTCAATTTGTCCTCAAAACTGATGCTGGACAAGTGGAAGACACTCGTCGGCTGCCTCTCATTGGCCGTGGCTAGCTACTTTGGCTACCTGGGCTACCTGGAGACGCGCGTGAATACGCCGTTCGACAACCACAAAATGGTCTCGGCCAGCGGCCTGGACGATCCGGAGCGATACTGGGGCTCGTATCGCCCGCATACGTACTTCGGCATGAAGACACGCGATCCCCATTCCCTGGTAATGGGCCTGATGTGGTACACTCCCAGCAATCTGGGACCCGATGGCCGTGGGATTAGGCACTGGTGCGAGCAGGGCGACAATTTGGATGGCTATGGCTGGACGCATCATGATGGGCGCAGCTTCGGGGTGCAGGAGATACAGGATCTGCCCTTTGAGATCAAGACGTCGTTTGTCAAGTTTCCCGGCGAGAAGCAGTACGGCGGCGATTGGACGGCCCGGATCTCGGTGCGGAATACGACGCGTGCCTGGGACCGGAGCATCTCGCTCATCTGGTATGTGGCGCTGGACGAGCGCACCAATGGACACATCAAGTACGTCTCCGACGAGAAGAGTCCGGAGCCGGGCGTCTATGGCGAGAGTCAGGGACTGGGCGAGTTTCAAGTGCGCTTCCATGCGGTCAAGGGGCGCATCCAGCACAAGTCCTATTTGAGCACCGTGGCGCCCAATCTGAGCAAGCTCAAGGAGACCATATTCGCCCACTTTCGCGCCTTTCCCAGCAAGCGTGGCAATCGGTTCATTGGCCTT
This sequence comes from Drosophila navojoa, assembly GCF_001654015.2. The sequence goes on from NW_022047038.1 coordinate 8,185, forward strand.
CCCGGCGAGATTGTCTCCCAGAACGGCGTGCCGTCAACGAATCCCGAACCAAATCTGATTGCCATCCAGATTACGGCCGAGGTGGACTTCACGCTGGACATTACGTACCAGTCGACGTCGGGCTTTGCCCTCGGCGAATCCATACCGAAGCCGCCCACGGGACGCGCCTACACGGACGCACTGCAGGCGAAGATTGGCGAATTCGACAAGCGCTTCGAGGCCACCTTTCAGCTGGCCGCCAAGGGCTATGCGCCGGATATGATACGCTTCGCACGCAACGCATTCAGCAATATGATCGGCGGCATTGGGTACTTCTATGGCGCCAGCCGGGTGCAGTCTGTGCACACCCAGAATCCGGTGCCGTATTGGAAGGCGCCGCTGTATACGGCCGTACCGTCGCGCAGCTTCTTTCCGCGCGGCTTCCTCTGGGACGAGGGCTTCCACGGCCTGTTGCTCAGCGCCTGGGACATTGACATTGAGTTGGACATCATCTGTCATTGGTTCGATCTGCTCAATGTGGAGGGCTGGATACCCAGGGAGCAAATCCTGGGCGTCGAGGCGCTGGCCAAGGTGCCCGAAGAGTTTGTGACGCAGCGCAACAGCAATGCCAATCCGCCAACGTTCTTCCTCACGCTGCACAAGCTCCTCACCCAGCACAAGGCCCAGTTGTCCCAAAAGGGACGGTTCGCCACCCTGGAGCGGCTCTATCCGAGGCTGCAGGCCTGGTTCAACTGGTACAACACCACGCAGCGCGGTAAATCTCTGCCCTGTCCCTCTCCCTCACTCACTCTCTGTTTCTTTTATGGATTGGCCATTTCACTCACTTCTCTCCCCTTGCAGGTGAAATCCTGGGCACCTATTTGTGGCAGGGACGCAATGCGAGCGCCGTGCGCGAGCTGAATCCCAAGAGCTTGTCCTCCGGCCTGGACGACTATCCGCGCGCCTCGCACCCCACCATGCGCGAGCGCCACGTGGATCTACGCTGCTGGATAGCCCTCGCAGCCGGCGTCATGGCCGAGCTGTCCACGTTGCTGGGCAAGAACGATGTCAAGTACTACGAGACGCTGTCGTATCTGACGGACAACGAACGGCTCAATCGACTGCATCTGGATCCGTACAGTGAACACTATGCCGACTGGGGCCTGCACACCGATTCGGTGACATTGAAACGTCCGCCGGTGTTGGCGCCACAGCGAGCGGCGGGACAACGTGGTGGTGCCCCACCGATGCAGCAGGAGATGCGTCGCTATGTCTCCAAACAGCCGGACTACAAGTTCGTCGACAATATGTTCGGCTATGTGAGTCTGTTTCCCATGCTGCTGGAGCAACTGGATCATGATTCGCCCTATCTGGGCAAGATGCTGAAAGATATGCGCGATCCGGAGCTGCTCTGGACCAACTATGGACTGCGTTCGCTGGCCAAGAACTCGCCCATGTATATGAAGCGGAATACGGAACACGATCCGCCATATTGGCGCGGTCCCATCTGGATCAACATCAATTATTTGGCCGTCAAGGCGTTGCGGCATTACGGCCAGATCGACGGGCCCTACGCCGACCTGGCACGCACGATCTACGGCGAATTGCGCGAGAATCTGGTGAAGAACATATTCCGGCAGTACCAGCGCAGCGGCTACATCTGGGAGCAGTACGACGATGGCACAGGCGAGGGCAAGGGCTGCAAGCCGTTCACCGGCTGGAGCGCGCTCGTCGTCCTGCTCATGGCCGAGCAATACTAAAGAGGCCATTATCTAGCGGTTGCTACGAGTTCCTCCTGTGATACACTCACGAAAACAAAACACGAGAGAGAGAGAGAGAGAGAAGAGAGAGAGAGAGAGAGAGAAGAGAAGAGAACAAAATTTTCAAACTTATTCCGTGTGCATTACGAATTTTGTTTTAGCTTTTAGCTAAACTGTTTCCTTTCCAAAGATTTACTATATACATACATACATATATATATGTATGTACTACATCTATATGCATGGGTATATCTGTATATCCACGTAGTACGTACTTATCTAATATATCAACTTGAATGTTCTTCTGTCTGTCAGCAAGGCTCAATGTTCCCTTACGGCTGACTGCGCCTATTTTAAGCTGTACAAATTACAAATCCGACAAATTACGTAAATTAGCGTTAATAGATGAATTTACTAAAAATAAAGCCAAGTAAAAACTGCAATATACAATATAAACCAATATAAATAAATGTATTTAGCGTTGCTGTAAACCCCATAGAAATTCAAAGAAACAAAAATGGTTCGTGAATAATTAGCCCAGGCTTTGGTTCAACTTATGCAGAGATCTGTTTGATCTTAACTCTAGTCAGGTAGTTAGTAAGTAGTATGTTTAGATAGATGAGAGAGAGAGAGAGAGAGAGAGATAGAGAAAAAGGGGTGGACGGAGAGAAAGAGAAAGAGAGGTATCTCTCTCAGTAACGCTTTGTTGTCAGATCTCACATATGTATGTTCAAAATACGAAGTTGAATTTCTTCTGCTTCAAATTAGTTTTGCTATTTTAGGAACGAAATTTGAATCTAGGCCAATAATTAATTAAGTTATGCAAATTATTCAGGATTTTAATTAAAAAATTAAAGAAAACTAAACTTATGCAAGTAATTCGTTTCATTTCTTTCGATAGTCAAGATTTTTGCTGAACTTGATGCAAGATATAAGAGAAAATAAAGTATATTTGTATAGCCCATAAGAGGCTATATAAATTGCAAATGGGATTTGTGAAAGACATGAAAAATGAGATATTATATTTGAAAATCTATAATATAGTGAGAAGTTATATTATATGATAAATGAGAGCATATATGTATATAATATGTTCTGAGAGATCTATTAGGTATTTGATTTATGAGAAGATATGTGGGAATAAATATGTGAAAAAGGATATGTAAGAGTATAAGATATGTGAGTAGATATATAAGCAAGTGAAAACAAATATATATTATTGTATGCGAATATTGATAAATTATATTATATATAAAATAGATTATATATAGAGATATTCTGCATGAGCAGATGTTATAGAGCTCTTTAGTTTCATAGAGAATCTTTCAATAAAATGTATGCATATTTATTAATGTATATCTAAATTTATTACTGCATAAGGGAACTCCAAGTGGGTCCGATGCATGGCAGCATGATGACATATATAACGATTCTTCTTTGAACTCTCTAACTCTAGTACCTCTATTACCCAACGGAAAGCAAACTTATTTATTTAGTCTTCTATATACTTTAATTTCGTATATGTATTTATTGTTGCTGGACTTGAACTCGTGTCTTCATTGGCTGATCAACAAAGGGATTGTCTATATAGTAGTAACCAATACTATCATAGACTACAAAATGCTTGAAAACCATAAAAAGTTGAATTTGAATTAAAAAACCAAAACTTTTGCTTAGTTTTTTTTATACTAATATATTTTTAGCTTATTTACAATATTTGTTATTTTGGATGTCAATTTGCCTGATAGTAGTATAATCCATATATATATATATATATATATATATATATATATATATATA
>NW_022047041.1:0-11493 GCF_001654015.2 Drosophila navojoa
ACACACACACACACACACACACACACACACACACACACACACACACACACAAATGGCACACATTAGGTATGCTTATAGCTGTGCACAATTGTTACTGTTCACGTTTTGTTATACCCTGTAGACTTGGCTAAGGGCAGACAAACGCCTTACTCTGGCTGCAGTGGAGCATGAGTTGGTTAATGGGCGTGGCATATGACTGATTCCTGTGGATTTACTATTTATATATAATTTTTCATGTACCATCACAGGTGACGCTAGTTATTTAAATACTGTGACGATAGTTGTTTAAAAACAGTCGATAGCAACGATAGTTATTTAAGTGCGATCAAGGGTCGATAATAGTTCATTGAGTGCCAGCGATAGACGAGGATAGTGCGATGATTAGTAGTCGATAGTCTCAAAAGTAAAGGAGAAGAAACAAAATAAGATTTTTTAGCAATTCTATTTAAGACTTGTAATCCTTATAGAGACAGATAGATGCCTGAAAATGGATAGAGTAAGGCCTAAGCTTACTGGAATGTCCTTTACCCATAGTAAAGCCTGAACATGTGGGTATATCTGATACCTTGGCCAAGACTCATAGCTAGATAATGAGCTCTTATTCACATTTCTTCATTGCTACATACAAACTAATTTGATATCTTTACACTTTCATAGATCAACTAGATTTAAAGAGCTGATTAGCACTTACAGGGTATTTCCTAGCACAGCACAGCCTTGGCTCACACATGCATTTTTTCACCAAGTGTATCTTTTTTGTACTTTGTCCCCATCCGAGCACTTCAACAAATTTACACTTGTATCACTCATACGCTACGTTTTTATGCTATTTGCACACACACACACACACACACACACACACACACACACACGTGCGGGTGCAAACACACCTCAGCGCACGCTGTAGTTGTTATTGTTGTTGTTGTTGTTGTCAACGCTTGTTTAACGCCTGAATCGTCGCATGCGGGTTACAGGAACAAACTACAAAGCAACAAAAAGCGAAAACAAAAAACAAAAAAAAAAAATCTGATGGGATAGAGGGGGAAAAAAATAAGGAAACAAATTTGAACAACAAAATTAAAAGCACGCGAAATTTGTGTGCACTATGGAAATAAAATGAAATGAAACGAACTGGAATGAATTGGAACACAGAATTCGAATGAGGGCGGACTAAGCAAGCGGCTAAAGTGCGAAAGGAGTCAAGGATATGTGTACCGGGATAATTGCATGCATTGAGTTCGCTGAACTAGTTCCAAAGTGTATCACTTTGACAGCTCGGGCAGGCGTTCTAGGCGCAATGAAAGAGATTGATGTGGGAAGGAGCGAGAGGCAAAACTACGGCACTCGCAATCGCAATTGCAATCATACGCAGAACGTAATGAACTCTTCTGTTGCCTTCTATGTGCTGTGAGCTGGATCAAAAGAGAAAACGGGGAGCTGAATGTTATTAGCGGATAGCTTTTGGCCTTGAAATGATATAGGTTCTACTGCAACAGCTCTAATGTGCTAATGACTGTGGCCATGAACTAGTTCAAAACACATTTTTTTAACAAAATTTTTAATTAAATAGCTCTCAATCCATTTAGCAAGCAACATTATTATGCTCAATCATCAATCAAAGACTCTATCTTCAGTATCTCTATCTCCCAAGTAATAATTTGAAATTGTAATACTTGAACTGGTAGCAGAATAGCATGTATGAACATGTCTTTAAAAATAAACGACAGACATAGAAAAGCTTAATATATAGTAAATTTATTTAACGGGCCAATACGTCAATGACTTTGTTCGAAGTTCATGAACTAGTTCTAGAGACATGTTGCTAAAACTATTCATATTCATGGTATGCCAATAAGTCAATGAGTGTCAGCTCATGAACTGGTTCAAAAGACTCTTTAACATATGCATTGAAATGCTATATTTGAAATAGCGCCAAGTAGGCAATTTTTTCATAAGATTTATGCGCTGTAAATCTCATTTAAAGTCCATGAACCGGTTCCAAATTACTTCACTATAATGAATCAAATACCCTTCTAAGCTCACTCGATCTATTTATACTTGCAGCGGAGTGGTCCTTGCCACGGACAAACGCGTAGACAAAAGAATGCTGAGCAAATGTCAGAGGGCATGGCAGCACTGCCTGATCTCATAGTTTTCTCTCGTGTTTGCTCTTAATGTCGCTCTGGGGCTATGACAAGTGGCACTACGACCAAAAAAATATATAAAGAAAAGCAAACTGAGAGACGAGAGGCATTTAATAGAAGCAGCAAGCACTACGAGTAGCTGAAACTGGCTACAGAGGCGTGTCAGTTGGCTGGGCTATGCGAAAGGCAAATGAAGGCAGAAATAAATGTGAAGCAGAGCAAATGAATCACCGACAAATTACGGTAAGAAAAGGAAATTTCAAAACGGAAATGGCGGCAGCAAAATTTCGTTATGGCCGCATCACAGTTTTTTTTTATTTTCATTTTTTTTTTTTTACTTTTTGTTGTTTTCTTTCCGTTGCGCATTTTTCCACTGCGCTCCTTTTGTGTGTGTTTTCTTTAGCCGCCTCTTCCTCTTGCTCATACAGTTGGCAACAATATTTGCAGTTTCTTAAGTTTTCCTCTCTCCATTCCTTACCACTCCTGGCCCTTTCCCACTTTTTTTTTGTTTTATGGGCCAGCGGCCAAACGGAGTAGTAGTAAAAATTTTAACATAACTCGAGAAGCAGAGGCAAAAAAACTTAAAAAAAAATACGAAAAGGTCTTATGAAATATGCATATGCTCATTTGGGCTTACAGCGTGCCACGCCCACACATAAACAAACACACTCAGCGCCACTGTTTTTTTGCTCAGGCTACACAATTTCATTAAAGTTCGTACGAATAGGACCTTTTCTTTAAGATGTTCCCACTGGGAATACTAAAGAGCGAGAGCTAGAAACAAATTGAGTGGGACTGACCAGGCTTAAGTAGTTCAGGTGAGCCAGTTCCAGAGTTGAGGTTGTAGTGAGTTAATTACCTGAAAGTGAGAAAAGGACGAAAATATGTTAGTAAGAATATTTTTTTATATACACTATAAGTATTTATAATGCAAATAGTATATTTTAGTTATACAAAGTGAAAAGGATATAGTGTAAGGAAATATATTTAACTTGTACAAAATATATTCAATTTTGATAAATTGGTTAGATCTAGGAGAAGTCTGAAAAAGAATGTATATGAATCTAGGACAGTTTAATTTTTAGATTATGTAAGAAAACATATACTCAGACCGTCTTTAGATCCTGCTGGGCTGTAGATCTACTCTATATGTCTAGAGTAGAAGCTCAGAACTAATGCTCGACAGCTTTGCTTTTAACATCATTTCGGACAGACTCGTCAATACCGAACGCTCTCAGTATGCGTTCATTTTACCTTTGGTCAACACAGATAGTAAAAATAAAAGCTCAGAACGCAGGGCGCTTAAAAAAATTTTAAAAAACCAAAAAAAAAAAAAAATAAATAAATAAATAAATAAAAATAAAAATAGATAAACGAAATCAAATAGCCCAAAAGACAGTTTATAAAAGTTTTTAAATTAATTGATAGAAATTGAAATTTTTACATATATTGATTTCATTGATGATTTGCAAAATTCCTGCTCGAAATTCTTAGTTCAACTGAAAATGACGCTCGCATGCTTGTTGGTATTCACTCTGGGCACCGCCAGCGTCATTATCCTGGGCTATTGCATGTACTTTGACAGAAAGCGTCGCCTGGACCCGGCCTACAGGCGGAAGGTGCACGAGCGCCGTCAACGGGACGCGCTCGAAATGTTGAAGTATCGTCTGATCAGGGACAGCGACTGGGCGCTGAACGATATCATGTGCGATAGCAGTGCTTGCATGACTCTGGAGCGCTGCTTTCTCGACGAGATCGAACGGGGCGAGGTGCTGATTACCCAGGGCGACATATCCGATGGCCTCGGCCATTTGGCCAATGCAATCATGATGTGCGCCCAGCCGACGCCAGTGTTGCACACGTTGAAGGAATCGCTGCCGGATCGTGTCTTCATGCCGTTGATCATGAAACTGCATGAGCTGCAGAGCTATGAGGCCACCACCGCATCCAGCTCCAACAAGGAGGACTCGACCAGCTGTCCAGACTTGAGCTAAAATAGCTCCCATGGCGAAAAGTGAAGCCCGGAAGCTCAATTTATATGAGTATATGTATGTCTACATGAGTATATATGCATATATATTTCTATAGATATATATTTAGATATATATTTAGATATATATTTAGATACATATTTGTATATACACAAAATTGTCAAAGTATCTTGCATTAAAGCCGTTCGATTTTTGTTATCTACTCACAGAAGAGAATGAAAATGTATGAATATACTATATTCAATGTGGGTTCATTCTATTTTAGAGAGATATACCATATGAAACGGAAATATATATTAACACTAACAGCAGAGCATGATTTCCTAGTTACTCTCTCTCTCTCTCTCTCTCTCTCTCTCTCTCTCTCTCTCTCTCTCTCTCTCTCTATCTATCTATCTCTCTTGTCCCACTAATGCAGTGGTGTCTATGGCTTGCTTCACATTCTTCGCTGAGAGAGTGAGTGAGACACGAAGAGCTGTAGCTGATCGTAGTGCCCAATTTTGCTTGGTGAGAGCGAGATGGCTGCTTATGTCTCTTTGATCAGGCTCGCTACGATTTAATGGGCACTTTGAAAAGTACAGTTATAAAATGTTACAGGCATATATACATATATGTATATGTACAAGTATTTAAGCTAAGGCAATGTCTTTAAGGGAGACAGAGAGCGGAGAATAAATCGAATTGTGAGAGCAGAGCAAGCATATCAGTGCGCTCGCTCACTCCAACTGGCAGGAGCATGGATGAAAGTTACTATGAATGATAGTCCAAATTTTAATCTTCAATTGCATATATATCGTGTACTACTAAATGTGGTATACCTATATAAATAATATTCTTCAGTTGCTTTTGGCTCGAATCGTTTAAATGAAAAACTTTAGCTTCTTTTTATTATTGAGTCGATAGACAGATTTTTATTAATATATTTGTATTTTATATACATATGTAAGCTTTTATAGAGAATATTTGCTGTCTATTTTTGTTTCTTTTTTCCCGTTTTCCTTAGACATGCCCTATTCGAAGCTCTCTTACACAATATTCTTTGTGATTATCAAAAGCTGCAAGGCGAGAAGTTTTGCAGCTTTCTTAGAGTTTTCCCTCTTCTTTTTTTGTGGTTTTTCTTTGCTTCTACAGACTCAATCGAGTGTGGTCTCTGGCATGGGTTCGGTCATCTCCAAGTCGGGCAGCTTGGTCAGCAGCATATTGTATATGCGCTCTGGCAGGGCCACCTTCATGGCCTCCATCAGGGCAACGGGCTGGGCACAGACCATGATGGCATTGGCCAAGTGAACCATGCCCATGTCCAGTTTGGCCTGCCTGAATAGATCTTCGGCCAGCTTGATCTGGTTTTGGAAATAATGCTGCACCACCTCGTGATTGTTGAGCTCGGAAAGGTTGAGCCGGCTGGTCGGCTGGTAGACGGACGGCAGTGTGTTTACCTGCTGGCGACGCTCATGCACCTTCCGCTTGTAATTGGGATCGGAGCGACGCTTGCGATCGTAATAAATACAATAGCCAAGTAGAATAGCACCGGCAGTGCCCGCGGTCAGAGCCAGCAGCGAGTTCCTGGACATCTTTTGTGTGGGTCAATTTGGAAATGTTGAGCAATTGACGAGTGCTTTTACAACAGTTAGTATTGTTGAGAGTCTGATATGTTCTATACAGATTATTATGAAAATATGAAATGACAGAAAAATCACCGTGTGTCAAAACCAAATGGAAAAGTCAAGGCGCACTCAGTTAGTGAAAATAGTATTATTATTATTATTTTTTGAGCCTCTCAAAGGTATTACAAAGGTATTTCAATTATATAACCGTATAGCACATCGTTAAGATCTGTCCTTCAGTCAGATCGGATGGGTCAAAGACCCATTTCTACTAGCGAAATTGAAGCAAGCAGCGTGCTTTGTTCTTCGAGGTCTTGGCTCAGCCTTTGTGAGCGATTCGGCTTACAGAAGCCACATCAAAACGGGAATCGTCTTTCAAGCGACATGGGCGCAAGTGTGTTTAACCTGTGCCCTGCTGCATTAAGCTGCTCTTTCTAATTTTATTTTGTTCTGCTGTGAGTCACAAATGAAATACGATTCATAAAAAATGTTTATCTCTTTAGCCGTACGCTCGGCTGTCATTATTTAGCGGCTGGACGAAATCCTTGGTCCCTTTTCATTATTTAAGCTAACATGTGCGCAAATACACACACGCACGCACACACGCACGCACACACACACACACATTCACGCACGCTTAAATCTCACGTTACGTTAACGTCAAAGAATTTATCACAATGACAAAATCAGGCAAACGAAGCTGGGCGGGGCAGGGGGTGGGACAAAGGACAGCAGAGCAGACTTTACTTTAGGGTTTAAATGTAACACATTTACAAATTGTTTACACACACACAGCCGCACACACACACACACATACAGACAGAGAAGCGCGCGCGCGTCTCAGCATGGTGATAAATGATAACAAATTAGCGGTTTGTCTCTTAAGCGAAAAAGAGCGCACCACGCACCACACGCCACTCACACACACACACACACACACACACACATACGCATAGACCGTGGCAGAGCGATACCTAAAAGTTACCACAATGCAATAAATCACATCACCTGGCCACACACACACACACACACGCACATGACTCCACACGCAAAGCTCAAATGCTCGCTTATACAGTAAACTCTGCTAAATGGCAAACATTATCTTGATAGAAATACAAAACAAAAATGCATGCATAAGGGAGGAGAATACAGCCGAGAAATATGAAACAGTAAAGCCGAATGAAAAAGATGAAAATGAATGGAAATAGAAATAGAAATAGAAACAGACATAAAGCAAAAGAAGCTGCAACAAACTGATTCAGCAGAAGCCAACAGATTGAGTGAAGGAGTGCAGGAGAGAAGGATCTATTTATCGCATAAGCAAATCACAAGGTTAACTGCTTGTAACGAGGATAACAGATTGAGATACAGAAGAAAAAGGGCAGACGAATTGTTAGTACAATTTGAAGCCAATCAATCATAATTCTCGGAAAAATTCCTTCACCCTAACACATATTGCGTATACGCAATGTTTCCAGGAATATCTAGCAAAAGAAGAGAAGCTAAAATATTACAATGTTAACAAAAATAGCAAGCAAGAAATGATTTTGCACTTGATCAATTAGCTAAGATATTGGATTGAATCCGTCTCGACTAAAATATTACGTATACGCATGATAAGGCCTTGAAGGAAAGTAGGCAGAGAGCGCAGTCATACGATATGTATCTAGGGATATACAGATATAAATGAGCAGTTGAACGAAAATAGAATTCAAAAAGATAAATGATAATCAATTGGCCATTAGACAGGTTCCTCTTAGGGAGTTGCTATTGTAAATATTACGTATACGCAACGCTTGATGTTGAATGTTTGCAGTTTTTACCTACGGCAAGCGCACACCCCTGTGTGTCAGTGTGTGTGTGTGTGTGGGCGCATGGTGGGGTCAGAGGGCGTGACGCTCGCTTAAGAAGCTGCTTTCTTATGCATGCATGAAGTAGATGCCAGCAGCACAGCCGTTGCCGTAAGTTGAGACAGCCAGCAGAGTTTGCCATGAAGCCCGATGCCCGACGCCCGATGCCTGATGCCTGAATCCTGACCCGTGCAAGCTAGCGCACGTACTCCGGCTGCCGTTACTGCCTGATGTCCTTCTGGCATCCTGTGTGAATCCTTTTTGCTCGCCTGCACAGCATTTATGAGTTGCTGCCACGCCCATTCAAGCGCTGAGCCGCCCGCTCCAACTCTTCAACTGCAGCAGCAGGATGCCATGTTGTGAGTCGGGTCGTTTGGGTGTTAAGTGTGTGCTTGCGCATAATTCATGCCACACACACACACACACACACACACACACACACACGCACACACATACACATACAGAACTGGTCCGGCTCTAGCTGGAGGCTGGGGCGCATTTTAATTATCATTTTCGGATTCGGGCGCGTTTGGAAAACTATGAAAATTTAATGAGAGCTGGCTGCGAGTAAAATTAGAGCCACCAATTTGCTGCAGGCGCATCCAGCACACACTCACACACATGCATCACCGGACAAGGGCGGCTTATTTAGGGCATGCATGCCAGAGATCCTGTTGAACTTATTTCATTACATTAGAAAATATACAAAAAATAAAGGAGGGGATGCAACCTCAGCGCTATTTGTTTTTCAGTTTATGCATCCTAATGAAGCAACTTCTGCCAAGTGTGCATGTGTGTGTGTGTGTGTGTGCATGCGTGTGTGTGTGTGTGTGCTGGACAATTTGGTAAGAGCGTAGAGCATTGGTTACTGCTGCATTTGCCGCACATCCATTTAACAGGGTTAGCCGCATTTTAATCGCTTTAAATTCAAGTCTTTGCATTTTTAATATTCACTTTATTTTTTTTTGCAACTTTTAATTAATTAACTAAAATGATACAAAATGCTTTAATTCTATACAAAGGGTATCCATTATATTGCTGAGCGCATCTGCTACTTTAATAAAGCTTAAACTTATATTTTTTCCTTTATTTATAAATATTTTGTGAATTTTGTGTAATGAAATTAGTTCTTTGTGAGAAATTTCACTAGAAATATTTTTTAATATATTGCTATTTATATTTATATTGAAATTAAACTCTACATGGGGCAAGCTCAAAGAGTTTTCTGAATTCATTCCATTCATGATTATGATGCCAATTTTTTCTGCTGCTTGGGGCATTTCAAATGAAATTTATCAGCTTACTACATTTTTTCTCCTTTATGGTTTGCATTTAATGGCAATTACTTATATCAGGTTTATGGTGTAGTTTTTGAAAACGATTTTAGCAGGTCTGCATGGTTACGAAAGCAGCTTGAAGTTTAGCCAAAATACATCCGAGCCTAATTGCATGTTAAATATGGGGATATGGGGTATATGGTTAGAAAAAAGCTATGGATATATAAAATATATTTAAAAAATGTACCTGCCTTCTGTGCACTCAGATTGTGTGATATAAATAGGTAAGGCCTATGCTTGAACTTTAAAAATAGTTAAAAGAACTCAGATCCTTACAATCTCAGAAATAGGTTAAAAGTATGTGAGAAAGGAACGCTGAGTCCAGAGATTGAAAACATCTAAAATACCATTGCTTAGCCTCACAAATTCAGCAAAAGATGTACAAGGCTTAGGCATGCATGAGTCAGGATATTAAAAGCCAGGTTCAGCGGCATAAAAATCTATTCTCTTCAGCCTGAGACAAGTCTATGCCAGTTCATTCACAGCTCAACAAAATAAACCGAAAATTGAAATTGGATAACAGATAACTTTGCATAATATATTTCAGCAATAATATGCTCTTAAATAGATGGAGATTATGTTTTTTACAAGTTTTTGCTTGTTTTCATTTTCAATAAATTTGTAAATTATTTCAATGGCGACCTTTCGAGCATTTTAGAGGAAACCAATAAAAATGTACAATTATATATGGAAAACACATTAAAATTCCATAAAAAGTGCATATATAGAATCCCTGCATAAAGTAATATCCTGATTGATTTAAAATGCTAAAAATGCCAACAAATAAACCAGAAAAACACCAAATAAATAAGATAAAAATTTAACAAAAAATTCAGAAAAAAAAGAGAGCAAAATGTTGTAAAATTGACAAAACTTTTAATGGATTTTTGGACAACATTTTTTTCATTCAGTTGTTGTTGTTGTTGTTGCTTTTGCTGTCACTGTTGTTGTTTTTGCTACAGTCGATGGTCAAATCACTTGCGCCGTTTCCATTACGAATTTCCTGTAGGTTGATTTAACCCCAGCGATACTTCTGCATTCCCCCTTTTTTTTTTTTTTTGCACAGTTCGTACAAATTGTCAAACCGTTAACATGATATATCTATATATATATATATGTATATATTATACATACAATATATACGTACGAGTGTATATAGCGATGCCTATAAATATATATGAGGTTGGGGATTTAAAAAAAATTTGTAACAAATATTCCAGAACTATTTTCAGCTTGCGCTGCACATTTCGTTGTGTCTCCCGTAACTCTGTGTGTATGTGTGTGTGTGTGTGTGTGTGCGATAGTTCAATATTCATTGGCCGTAATTTGATTGAAATAAGTGAAGCGCGCTTTTGTGCGTCGCCCGAGTGAGCAGACGTAACGGATAACTAGGTGGATCAGGTGGCATAGCTGGTTGGATGGTTGGGCGAGTGGTTGATTGGTTTGACGGCCATATTAATACGAAATGGGGTGGGAGTGGGGGTGGTTGAAGCTGCACGCAGCAGCATCGTAGTCTCGCCAGAGGCAATGGCAAGTGTGTTCTGCTTGGCTCATCATGAAATTTATGAAGCAGTCAACGGAGCACAGGAAATTAAAATTATTAAGTATCACTTTTTGTGCCCCAAAACCAGATGTGCATCTGAAGGTGTGTATGTGTGTGTGTGTGTGTGTGTGTGTGGCTAACTGTTTTTTTTTTCGCAAGCTGCTGCCCACACACATTGTTCTGTTGATGTCACTTTTGGAGCTCACATTATGGAAAATGCAAAATGATGCCGATGAAAGCACAGCTCACTAGGCAAGCAGAGACAAAGGACTTACTTAATCAATAGTTCTGATAAGCAGAGTATCGGCTGATAGATACCCAGTAGCCGTTATAGTCCGAGTTGCTCCTTATATGAATGAAATGATATTGAAATTAATTTGAAGATCATCTGATAGAGTTCTTTGCTTAACCAAAATCCTCTGAATAGTATAAGACCCTAATACTAATTGTCAATTAATTATGTATATAAATATTAATTGACTTCAGCTCTAATATATCTTCCTGCTGGCCGCCGAATACAACTTTAAATTGTTAAAAGGTTTGCTCGTTCGACTAATTTTAAATGAGAATTTCATCGCGTGGATGTTTCAGCCAGAGCGTGAGTTACTCTAATTAAATTACCGCAGTTCCATTCACATGCGATGCCATTGTTAACCATCTCTGACTAGGCTGAATTTCCTCGCTATCTAGCTGTGCCGCTGTCTCCCGCTGTCCGTGTCTAGCTCGGCCGGAATTTTGCTTTTCGAGAGCATTTTCGGGGACGTCATGTGGCATTGTCGTTTGGCTTTTACCATTTGACTGCGCATAATAAAAATTGGCACATATTTTTGGTATCAATGCGGTTATTGCTGTTGCGTTTTCACTTTTCACAGCAAAAAGAAAAAAAATGCCAGCACAATTGCGATGCAAAATGCCTGCCGTGTTCGAGTGTACACCCTATAAAATTAAGACGGGGTATGATTGGCAAAGTGTTATATGTTATATGTTATATGTTATATGTTATATGTTATATGTTATATGTTAT
>NW_022047043.1:0-11465 GCF_001654015.2 Drosophila navojoa
TATATATATATATATATATATATATATATATATATATATATATATGTATGTATATCCTACCTGCAAGTATTTCTACTTATCGCCTTTTCGATTATGGCAGACTCAGAGGTTGATTAAATGACTGATTGATAAATGGACTTGCATTGGTTGACGGATTAGCTCGCTGCTTATTGATGGATTGATTGAGCCATTGAGAGTTGAATGCACTGTCAGATGGTATGCTGCATTGATTAATAGATACTAGACGAGACTAGATAATCCATGATTAAATCTAGCGATTAATCATTGACAGATGAGTGACTGAGTTTTGAAGTCTTGAAATATGTTGGACTGACTAAGTAATTGACTTAGGCTAAGTGACTGGAGGCTGCATAATTTGTGACTAATTGATCAGCGAGCTCGATCAGCAGTTTGACTAGCCGACTGACTAGTTGATTGACTGATTGATTGACTAGTAATCCTACTGTACCTAGCTAACAATACTAATCAAATAATTGACCGATTGAGTAACTAGCTCACTGGGCAAAAAAAAGCATCTTCTTTACCTTAATGAATTTATTGATTGACGCACTTTTAGATTGACTGATTGACTGCCACTTGATTGACTGATTGATTAAGAGAGCCACTAAATTGTTATCAGCTAACAAAAGGCTTAGATTAAATGATTGACCCACTGAGCAACATTTTATCAGACTTTCTTAACAGTTGCTTGATTGACTGACTGATTGATGACTGTTTGATGGGCTGACTGAGTAAGTTTTTTGCTGAAAGATTGATCGTTTCATTAAAGAACTGACTTTCTGCCCAATTGATTGATTGATTGACTGCTTAAATGATTGACTGAGTAAGTTACTTCGTTGCTAATTGATTGATTGATTGACTGCTTAAATGATTGACTGATTCTGTTATTTGATTGCTAATTGATCAATTGATTGATCGACTGATCGTATTACTATCTGAGCAACTAGTGTATTGATTGACTCGTTGATTGACACGCTTTACATCATCTGCGCTAACATTCTTTGAAGTCAGCTATTTATATATATAATCCATCATTTATGCACTGCAGTCATCTACAAAGCTGATACTCCCTTTTCAATGAAAGTGGGTCAAATGTCGCGCTTGGCTGTGTTGCTGAAACACAAAAGTGTTTCGTTTAATGGCCCCGCTTCAAATCCAGCCATAATCGCTTAACAGCTCAGTTAAGTTCTTCGCAGATTCGAATTGATTTCGAGTGCATTACTGGGGCAATCGTTACACGGAACACGCTGGCTGGGGAGCTCTTGATTGCCCTTTGAGTGCTGGGACAGTCGAGTTTATCGGCCTGTTTAATGCTCGCACTTTTTAGTGGCTGTCAACGTTAGTTGATTTATTAATTAATCTCAGCCCAAAAGGATTGTCTACGAAGTGTTTTCGCCAATTCAAGTGGGTGCTCCCGATCCCAGACGCACATGACCATATGGCCAGTGGCGTGGGTGCGCGAGGTCTGTCATTATGCCAGGGGGATCTGCCTATAAATCATTTTAATTAGCATATATAAACATTTATGTGTGTATGAGCTGAGGCGTTGCTTCTGTAAATCGCGCAGCTTTATCGATTCGCATCACGTAAAAAAAGAAGCAAAAAAAAAAAAATAAGAAATTTCGCTTTATCAAAAATGCTCGAGTCACCTTAGCAGGCGCTGCCAAAAGCGAGGCCAAATAAATTAAGTTGTTGGCCACGAAAAAAAAGGAGAGAAGGCAATTAGACAGGCGTGCGAGTGTGTGTGTGTGTGTGTGTGTGTGTGTGTGCGGGCGCGCGTTTGTTATCTGATTAACTGGGCCATCCAGGCGCAGACATACATGATTTTATATTAAGCCAATTTCTTGGCCATAAATGAGAGCAGGAACTAGGCACGGCCATGCTTCGGATGTTTACGTTTTGATTTTGACCAAAAGTCAACTCGCTAAAAGACACACGCACTCACACCCACACACTCACACTCACACACTCACACTCACACACACACAGGAAATCACGCCAGACGCGCATTAAGCGTGTGACAAGCGGACATTTGATTGTGCCCTGTCGCTTTGTTTGAGCCTTAATTTTGGCTTCCTGGCCAATTTCAGCTGCCTGCTTTCTGGCGAGGCGCGTCTCCAAATTGAAATACATCCGCCAGCTGACTTTAAATGGCCAAATTATGTTGAATAAGTCGCCGGCTCAACGGCGAATGAACCCACAAATGGCTTTATTAGAAATATTCGTTGAGTCCAAATCCCGAAATGCTTTAAAGTGTAGCAAAAAAAGTTGAATTTAAATAAAACTTGACAGATATGAAATGTAAATAGAACATATAGGAGCATATAGAGCATATGTGTATATGTACATTTACTACTAATATATATATATATATATGCATACAGGGCTATCCATATTCGACGGACCCAGTTAGTAAACCTACATCTTTAGACAGAGATGAGGAGAATACCCCGTGCAGGCTCAAGACGAGAGGTATCAGATTTCATAAGTAATGCCTACAAATCTGCTTAAGCCGAATAAAATTATTATTATCGTATATGTATGTAAGCCCCATAGGAGCGTACTTGATAAAAAAAGGTGTTTAGTAGTTGTATATATGCATCAAAGTTTGGATCAATTTTGTAACTTGTTTAAGTCATTTTACTTATTAACCTGAGCATTAATTTGCCCTTGCTTAAGTAATTTATATGATATCCTTAACAGTTCTACCTATATAGATATGTGATTCGTAATCAATATTTGATCGATTTTTATCAAATTTTGAAATGAACTAGAATAACTTCCAACTTCTAAATTAATTTTGGATACAATATAGTTTTTTATTTTATTTTCTTGATATAGAGGGCATATATAAAACTAAATCATGAACAATTCGTATTTTTAATATCTATGCTAATTTAATTTTGGTCCATAAGTACCCTTCATATTCATATGTATATACTTACACATTCATATATATTTACATATTCATATATATTTACAAAAATCTTTCGGGTTCTGTTGCTTTGATTAATTGCCTATCATAATATATAAAAAGTTAAAATAAAAATTGTTTTTCTTCACTTTTTCGATTTTTTTGCCACTTTCTGTTCCACTGTGCAGGGGCCTATGCTAGGCGCCTTCTCAGTTTCAAGAGGACGAGGTCTGGGAAATCCCTTCTTTGACAAGAGAACAAAATCGGATGTCGAATATGCGTCACCAGAGAAAATTTAAATTTCAAACAGACCTCGCATATAACTAGGAGATTTATATGACATGGTTTCATTCTCAACTGTTCTGTTTCTATATACGCTAGAGTAGCTTCTCTTCCTCTTTAGTTTCTCTACGTGTTTGGGCTACAGTTGTACTTCATTAGGAATAAGAATTATTCCGATGATTATAATGAATTACAATATGAAGGGCAAAGGTCACTCTTGGTAATACGAATGCATATAGAGATCAGTTAACTTAATTTGAGCTGTTATTGAGTGCAAATGAATTCCCGTGGGCGTAGCCCTAATCAAATGGGCGGTATTCCATTTGTTGGCTGACAATTGCTTCAGCATGAGATTTAATGAAACGATTCGGCTGTGACGCCTGGCGCTATGCAACACTTTGTGCTCTTTGCCAATTCCAATCATGTCGACAAGCCCAACAGCTGCCCTCTACCCAACCCGCTCTCCCCCCTCTGACACACACCAACTACAATATTGCGATTGTGATGCGTGCAAATGACTCAAGGATGACAAGCGAAACACGAGACATGGCCGAAATTGCGAATGACAATCGCATCCATCGATGCCCAACGCATCAACGCGAATAGTTTGCAAAGTGTTTAAGTGTATTAGTGTGGAGGGGGCCATGTGTGTGTGTGTGTGTGTGTGTGTGTGGTGGCTACAGGTTATTGGGTGGGTTAGATGATGGCCGTGACGCAAAGTTCGTCTCTTTTCTAGCTCTTACATTTGATTTTTGTGGGTCAGCTCGCAGTTACGCATAAGGCATACAAATCGAGTGTCGAGCTGTCTGTCGGTTTGCTTATTTTCAATTTATTTACAACAAAAAACAAAAGCCAACACATCAATGTGTTCATATGTATATATACAATGTATGTGTGTGGGTGTGTGTGTGCATAAAGTGTAAGTCATAAAATCACTTGGCCACAACAAAAGTAAAAACAACAAGAGCACGCGGCTAGCCGAGTGCGAGCCGACTATTGAATGCCCTTTGAGTTGATTTTGGATAAATTCTATATGAATTTATATTTATTTGATTGGAATAATTTTCATTGTTGATTTTATATATTTCCATTCATATTAAATGAAATATCTTAGTAATTTATAACAGTTGTGTTAAGCCTACTCATGGCCCTACTTGCTTTGAATCCTTATATTCATTATTTATTTATTTATTTATATATTTACGTAATTATTTATTTATTTAAATATGTATTTATTTATTTATCTATTTACTTATTTATTTGTTTATTTATTTATATATTTATTTATTTATTTATTTATTTATTTATTTATTTTTAATTGTTACAGAGCAACAAAGGCATTCAGGCAGATTTATTTTATTCCTATTTACTTATGTATTTTTATTATGTGATTCGTTTACGTTATGCACATTGAGCTTACGTTCCTGGCGATCATCGTGAGTTCACTACGTGGCCATCTTTAGACGCTAGATGTCGCCACAGTATGAACTATTTAGCCTGGCTGTTAAGTTAACAGCTCTTTATCACGCCTAGCATTGCTAGGCTAGCAGCGCACACATTAACATTGCTGTTAAATCATTTGAATGAAATTAATGTAAAGGCGTAAGAGCGACGCTTGAATTTCAAATCGCAAGAGCGAAAATGTCGCTTTCCTGGGAGATTAATTACGATTACTGCTAACTATTTATGCTCACTTACTATTTATGTGCTTACTGCAGATGAGGAACTGAAGACCAAAGGCTTTATTCAATCAAAATCAATCTTGAGTTAGTTGTATTGAAGAGCTTCGATGCATTATAGGAGCTGAAATGTAGTAGCGATTCCCTCCATTTCCTGTTGGACATCCTGCATCATAGAACGTGTATGCTCTTTCCTCAGCGCATTCAAGCAAAATGTCTTTTGGCTATTTTATTATTCCTTTGTTTTTTCTTTTTGTTTTTGTTTTTTGATGCTGACGGTTTCTAGGGGTCGGCCAAGAGCTGTCGAGCGATTTATTTACGCATTTTACACGCAACAAAAAACTTTATCAATTTCTACATATGCCACACACTCCCTCACACACACGCACACGCACACTCACACTCACACACACATAGACTATTCGGCTGGTGATGAACATTTTGCAGACGCCGTAGAGTCGATGACGCCCATTGGCTTTTGGCCAGCAACTGGCGCCTCGACTCTTTCTTTTTATGCGTGTGTGTGTGTGTGTGTGTATTACAACAATATGATTTAACAAATTACCCGACGACAGCCAGGTGACAAAATTTGACAGATTTATGCAGCAGGCGCCATTAAAATTAAAGCCGACAACAACTGAAAATACTCGAAACATTTGTTGAGATTTTCATCGCGTGCCATTTCCTATAAATAGACGAAATGAAATCTTCTTGCCCCTCGCCTTGCGTTTGCCCAGAAAATTTCATGTGATGTCTGCGAAATAATACGGATCATTGGCCTCTTAACTGTGCACATTTCTCGCCTGTAACAGGAATAATAATATAGCACTCGACACTCTCAGTCGCTCTTCACTTGCTGGCCTAATTGCTTTGCCCTTCTTAAGTTTTGCGACGATCTCTTGTCGCCCATCTAGTATAGAGGATGGAGTTCTCTCCTATAAAATTTCTTTTACACATATGTATATATAGGAAAAAAAGGTTGGCCGTCTTATACCTTAAGTACGTAATTATCTATTCCCTAAATAATTTCGTTTAATAAGAAGAGCTTATCTTAATCTTGGATGGAAGATCGAAAACTGCATGTTCGTCGATTCATGTAAAGAGCTGCAATATGGAGCTCCGGATCGGAACGGAATGATTTAGTTATACTACACTACTATACTACTACTGGGTACATATTGGGGCTGTCGAAAGATTTTTCAAATATCGATGATATTTTCAGTTTTGAAAAAATATCAATATGATATTTGATATGCAACTGTACAAAAATCGATATATCAATATTTTGCGATTTTTTTTTAAATTTTTTTCGCGCAATAGATTTATAATCTATCTCAAAAAGCAAGACTAATAAGAATAGGTATTTTTTATGAAACTGTTAAATATCCAGATATAAATATATGTATTTATATTTTATAAAAAATATCGATATATTGATATTTTGATCTACTCAAAGATCCCGTGCTACTAGCGTACTTGGGCGTACTCTTCATATTATTTAAAGCATATTAGCAGCGTACTTAAATTATCTTTGATGACGGAATATTAGGAAGTCCAAATTTTGCAACTAACTCTTCTTCTTTTTTCTTGGGCTTAGGAGATCTAGGCGTTCATATGGACGGGCATGGCTAGATCAAGTCAGCTCGTCATTCTGATCAAAAATATATATACTTTATGGAGTCTGTCACGCCTCCTTCTGCCTCTTACATACATTTTGCCCATTTTCAATGGGTTTGGGGTATAAAAAAGGAAAAGACCCGACCTTGATTTGATTTAGATCTATATACTAATGCAAATATACAAATATGTTATATCGACTTGATTTGATCTAGCTTTATATACTAATACAAATAAGAAAATACTTTATTAATTAATTAATATATGTATGTATACATCGATTATTTTGATATGCATCTATTTGTTACTTAGCACTTGGAATTCGACTTGGAGAACTAACTGTAAATGGCTTCATTGTGATGTAGTTGGCAAATCGAAAACTTGCGCTTGAAGCGTAAGTGTTCGTGCCACAATTTGCGGCAGCTCCAACAATTCCAATGCAAATTGAACGACTTCCATTTGCACAAGCACACATACAAAGACTGTCTCTGTATGTGTGTCTGTGTGTGTATTTACCTTGCGGTGCTGTTTGCTTTCCTACCTTTTGCCAGCTGTCATTGTCCACGGCAAGATAAAGGCCATGGCAGATCTTTTAGCCACGGCTCATATGCAAAATAAAGAAAAGAGGAAGAACAGAAAAAGGAAAAGCAACCGCGAACAGATGAAATGAACGATGCAACAATAGCAACAGCCGTTCGCTGTGCTCCTTACTCTTTGCTCTGTTTGCTGTTTTACCGTTGGTTGTTTTCCTTCTTCTTTGTATTTTTGGTGTTGTTCTGGTTTTGTGGGCCGCCGCACTTTGTTGTTGGCCGCAATGTTTCAGTTTACGGCAGCCGTCGCTTGTCCAATGCGGCGTATGAGTAATTTTTAACGCAGCTCACGGCAAACCAAAAAAACAAATATCGTAAAATTATTTAACATATTTTACGTCTAGGCAGTTGTTGTTGCTGTTGTTGTGATTATTGTTGCTGCTGCTGTTGTTGTTGTTCTTGTTCTTGTTGTTGTTGTTCTCTTTAGCCAGCGAGCAAATAAATTTTGGAAGAATTCTGCAGATGTTTGCTTTGTTCCATTCGATTTTTGGCTCGCTTTTCGATTTAATTTCTACTTTTTTTTTCCCACCACAACGAGTAAAACGAAATAAAAAAAATAAAAATAATTTGTAAACTTTTGTAGTTGTTGTCGGGTCAAAATAAACGATCTATTCAAAACTCGCATTAATAATTCTCACAATTTATTATAAAATAATAAACTACGAAATGTGTGCTCGCAATTTGTTTATATGATTTATTTATTTATCGAACACACACACACACACATACATATACACATTCACATGCACACATACACGTGCCTTTTAAGAGAAACTAAAATCCAGATTCGAGTGAATTCAAAGCCAAAGCACAAAAAGTTTATGGAGAGTTGGCGTGTCAAGGTCGTTTTTTTTTTATATATATACATAAATTTAATCTATATACTTTTGGCATTATTAATGCTATTGCTGTTAGCCGCTGTAGTACGAGCAATTGCTGGCACTTAGCAGGAGGAAGTGGCCCATAAGAAAACATTCGATGAATTAGCATAATTGAAATTTGAATTGGTAATTTATAACAAACATTAAAGTACACTTTAATAATAATAATAATAAAATACACAAAATTTGTGAAAAAAAAATTAAAACTTAATGGAATGAAACTAGTAAAGCCAAATAGAGTCTTTTAAAACTAGTCAAATAAAGATATTCAAAACATAATATTAAAACGGCTTAAGCTACAGAAATTGCCTGTAACCGGCAGGGAATTGATGTCATTCTAGTCACAAGCATACAACCTGGTCTTTGAAATACATTATTGGCGGCGAAAAGGCACGGCCTTTCTAAAATATACAATTCAATATCTTTGCATTTATTGAATAGAACTACACAGTAAATCTGAAATCTCTAGCTGTAACAGAATCCAAGTTACGCCTAAAGACACGAAATCAAATTATCGATTATAATCGATATTAAGGCAATGGGATGAAGCAAACAAAAATTGTAAACTCGTACTTCTCATGGTGTACACGGTATGTACATACGTACAGCGTATAACCCAGAGTCGTATATTTATTTAGGTCTGAATGCTACTATTACATCTTATTAATCTGTATCGTTGCTTTGCTGGTCAAGAAGCGAGCTCAAGATGTTCCGCAATTCATCCTTCAGCTCCGTGTGCACTTTTTTGGGCACCATTTTGATTGCGAATGGTAAGATCTCGCGGTACACATCATTCACATCCTCACCTTCAGCTCGAATTTCCCAAATCTCTCGGGTTAATTTACGAACCTTGTCTACCCAGCCACATTCGCTAAGAAGTTTAACCATCAGATCATTTGCGGGCTTAAATTCATCGCCTTGTAGGATTTCATCGACATCCCAGGAAATGTTCTGATATCCACAGTTGCAGCTATAGTCTTCGCTACTTCCATTGGGGCTGCTTTCATTAGAGCTGCTTTCATTGGAGCTGCTTTCATTAGAGCTGCTTGCATCAGAGCTGCTTTCATAGAAGCTGCATGCATCGATGTCCTCTTCCATGCTGTATCCATCGGTGCTGGGTCCATCGTCGCTGATTTCTTCCATGTTGCTGAAATCCATGATTTTTTGAATAATTATTTCAAACTATTTTTTTTTTTTTTGTACTTACGCATACAATGATATGAAAGGTTTGAAGTAAATTCTCCACATAACATATGATGTATGTGAAATCTCGACGTGATTAGATTTGCTATGTTTCCTGTGTTTCACTTATATTTGTTGAGTTCTTCCAGTATTAAGTAGGAATAACAGAAGTTTTAAAAGTTGGATTATAATAAAATTCGAAATTCAATACAAAATATTAGCTCTAAGTATGTAAGATATATATTTTTAATACTGATTTTCGATAACTTTTTCAATCGATAATAATAAGAAAACAGAAATAGTTATTGGTTTTTCGACACCAGCTCGATCTGCGCATGCAATGCTCGAATCTAGGAAACAAATTTCAAGTCCCTAGTTCTGATATCTTTTGAGATCGTCGCGCGCGGGCCGACAATTGCCTGTTCTTGACTTTTCTTAGCTTATCCATCAGCAAACTACATTGGCTCGAACAGCGATGACTTTTATTTTAATTTCTTATCATCTGGGAGTATTCAGCACACAAGTAAACATACATATCCCTTAAAAGGGATACCTGATATACTCTAACGAATGTGAAGACTCTATACATGTTTCAAATGAAGCAATGGCTCTCTATATAAGGGCAACAGCAAGTGAAACTAAATTCCGCACATGGTGAGCTACATTGTTCAAAGTAATGCTTTCAGCTTTCATTATGTAAACGTCTCCAAAGGTCCAATTAAAATGCTGTAAAATAAATACCTTTCCGAAAAGCGCTGCAATTACGAAAATTGTGGCAAAAAAAAGTCGCAAAAAAAAAAGAATGGAAAGCAGAATAACAACGTGAGCCACAATTTGGGGGCAATGGGGCAACACGGCGACCGCTTTGACCGAAAACAACGTTTGCGTGCAATGCATACGCCAGCAGGAGTCGAAGCAGGAGCAGGAGGTTGAGCTGGTGGCGAGTGGCTGCCTGGATTGACTTGCACAAAGCGACAGCGGCAGCAGTTTAGCCACATGCCAGGCCATTCGCATGTCTTGGCGTTCCTCTGATTGTTTGCAGTAACCAATCGTTAGCTTTCAGCGTTTCACTACACTGGCCCAGAGTTACTCGAATCTGTTGTGGAGTACGTCTAATGAGTGTAGAGTAGAAGAACAGTCAATACTTCTGAATACTTCTGAAATCGATCAGATTCAACTAGGAACTAAATCTGCTCAGCTTCCATTGAATCAATTGAGATGCCACATAGCAGATAGCCGTTGCCTAAGCATATACGTTATTCGATCTATTGCACAGTGTTGGGCTTTGCTGTGTGGCTCATGTTTTGTTCGACACGCAAAGAACTTTGGCAATTCAATTTCGGAGTTGGCAGGACATTTAGTTGAGTTCCTTAAAATCCCTGCCAGGTTGAGTTGCGTGCAGAATTTTGCATGTCAAAATCGCGCTGATTGATGATACGCGCTGTACACATACATGCATGAGTGAGTGTGAGTGTAAGCGTGTGTGAGTGAGTGTGAGTGAGTGTGAGTGTGAATGTGTGCAAGTGTCTTACTTAAAGGCGCATAATGCGCATACGCAACGTGACACCACGCCAATGCCAATCATTGACTGCAACGCTTGACTTCATCACAGGTCACACACACGCACACACACACGCACACACACACACACACGCACACATACTCATAGTGTAAATACTGTTGTGACTTGCATTGCAACATCGTGAATCATGAAAGTCGTTGATTGATTTCAACTAGCAAAGCAATAAATCAAACAACAGCATGACGAGAGATTAAACTGTCAATTCAAATATATATGTAATACATTTTATGTACATACATATACATATATGTATATATCAATTCATTTTGAAAATATAAATGTGTACAAGTTTTTATATTAATGTGTGCGCATATTTCATTTGCTGCCAACATTTAGTATTATATATAAAATGGGCATGGAGTATATTGGCTTTGTATTTCCATGCGAATCTAGAGACTTGAAGTTTAGTATAGTTTGGTATATATTTAGTTTACTATATATTTTTTTGTCCTGTAATAACTGGAGTAATAATTCCCTAACAGCCTCTACGTGCATACAAATTTTAATATAATAGCAGCGCCCTCATTCAAGGCATTAGAGACATGAAATATGGCACGTATCACGAGTAACTAACACCTTGAACACCTTGTTGAACTTCTTTAAAAAATATACAGTGTGTATCGTTGCGACCACAGCCGTAGAGGAGAAAAGACCTACATATCAGTTAAGCTCTCCCACACTAGAGCACTAGTGATTGGGGACGCTGTGGTGGGTTCT
>NW_022047044.1:0-11464 GCF_001654015.2 Drosophila navojoa
TGTATCTGTATCTGTATCTGTATCTGTATCTGTATCTGTATTTGTATCTGTATCTCTATCTCTATCTCTATCTCTATCTCTATCTGTGTCTAGGCTTTTCCAGTTGGAGCTCAGCTTGAATCTCCTTAGTTTCACTCTAATTAAATGACAATTTAAAGTGAAAACACTTGCTTTATAATACATTAAATCCTGCGCAGAGCTGCCTCATAAAAATATTAATTTCCACACAGAGAGAAAAAAGAAAAATGAATAAAAAGAGAAAACACACACACACACACACATGCAGAAGAACAAGTAATAAATAATAAAATATTTAATGGACTTGTGCTTAGCGTTTAATTGCAAATATTTGCACGTTTACTTCGTTAATATTCGCATATTTTTGGGCATTGCAATAAATACAGAAAAAATAATTAACTCATTAAATAAGCATTTGGCGTTTGCATTTGCCTCTGCAATTTGCTCGCCAGCCGCTGGGCCTCGTTGCTGGGCTGCCGGCGTGTCATAAATATTGCTTAATGTTTGCCATCAGCTAAATGGCTACGTGGACAGCGGCTCTCAATGTATATGTGTGTGTGTGTGTGGGTGTGTGTGTGTGTGGGTGCTCTGTTCTGTTTTGGCTAATGCACGAGCTCTGGTCAGTTTCTGGCAAATGGGCGTGGTCTGGGCATGAAGAAAGTGTGGGGAGTGAGGGTGGTTGGGGCGGTTGGGGTGTAGGGCGGCAAGGGTAGGCAGGTAATTTTTGTTGGTGCTAGGCCGCAATTAATGCCAAATGCCAAGAGACAGGCATATGTATATGTATATGTATATGCATATGTATGTTTGTGTTAGTGTGCCATTCGGTCTGCCAGCACATGGCCGGACATCATCATTATTGTTCTTAATAACTTACAGCATATAATAAAAGCATAATTTATAATATTCTCTCTATGAGCATGTGCGTGTGTGTGTGAGTGTGTGTGTGTGTGTGCGTGTGTGTGTTATGCCTGGCTCGTTTTGCTGTTCACTTAATAATTCAGTTAATTAATTTGCACATGCACAAAAGGCAGAGTCTAAAACTCTTGGCAGTCTTAAATTTCTTACACTCAATTAACATTCAGAATTATTTATCTAAATTGTCGCACACACACACGCACACACACACGCACACGCAGGCAGGTGTGTGAAAGAAAAGTCTTGCATGTGCATAATAGTATCCTACACAACATGTATGAGAGCTGTGGAATGTCAGCAACAACAACAACAACAACAGCAACAACGACAAATGTTCCAATTGTTGGCATTTGCAATTATTCATACGCCACGTAGACAAATGTGCTGACAGGACACGTAGCTGGGACAAACAGGCGGACGGAGGACGGCGGACGGGGGACGGCAGACGGGGGACGCATGCAGGACATGCAGGACATTCCAGTTTAGATTTGTTGCCGGCTTGTAATCGTCGCAGATAATTAAGTTGTAAGCAATCGTAACTCAGCCAGCTAGCCAGCCAGGTGACCAGGTGGCCAAGTGGCCAACTGGCCAAGTGGCCAAGTGGCCAGGTGCTCTGAAGTGCGGAACGTGCGCATGCAATATGAGAAACCATTAGAGATAGAAGTATGTATGTACATATGTATGTGGGCCCACCTCGGACGCCGGCTGACTAATTGACAATGTGCTAAACACTTCAATGTGGCCAAGATAAACAAAATGCCAAGTGCTCAATCTTTAATTAAATAGATTTGTGCGTGGCCAAAAATGGCTGTGGCCGATGGCGAGGATGGGATTGGGGCAGCCGAACTATGTAAGTGGCTGCCAAGTGTGTGTGTGTGTGTGTGTGGCAGGTGGGGGGTCAAATGTCGAATATGCCAGATAGAAACTCGCATAGAGAAGGAGGGCAAGAGATAGACAATATGTTAAGCTAATATAGTCTGTTTATCTTTATGAATGGCGATTGGGGATGGGAGTGAAATATGAAAGCAGAGGTTGATTATCTCAACACAAGTTTGATAGCTATAGATGCTAGAAGACTTAAAGTACATAAACATGGTTCCTAAAAGCAAACAAATATTTCAAGTTCTTCTGTTATGTTCATTTATTTATACATGTATATATGTATGTACATATATGTAAATGCGAATAATGTTGGATTAATTAAGCTTTAATAGTAAAGCTCTCACAGTGCTTTAACTAAGCAGCAAGCAGAGCAAGAGCTTAAAGTGTACACACATACATACATATATCTGTTAGCTGTGCATGCATGTATGTATAAAAGAAGAAGAAGTCAACTGACTGGAATACATGCATACACACATGCATACACACATGTATGTAGCTTGCAGCTAGCTGTTGCCCTTTTCTTCAAGTATATACATAGTATGTACATATATATGCACACGCATACATACATACGTTTCCTTTGCTCACTCTCTGAGAGAAAGCTTTTAGGGCAGCCGCTTGCATCGCCTCTTTAACGAGCTCGGTTGCGATCGGCTAGCTAACGTTTTTGTTGCTCTCTTTTGTTTCGCTCTCGTTGTTCCCCCACGATTCGCTTGAGTCAAACTAAGCAAAGAGTCTGCTGTGTGTGTATTGGTGTTTGTGTGTGCATATGCATGTGAATGTGCAGACCGTTTGCATTGACTTTTTGAGTGATTCGCTGAGCGAGCGTCAATCGTGTCTCTCTCTCCTAAACGATGTTCATTCAGAGAGCGTCACACGAACAGTTTCACTCAAGACGCTGAAGTCCAGAGAGCAGAGCGAGATCGAATGAGTATGAGTATTCTGTTTTCGTTTG
The DNA here is from genome assembly GCF_001654015.2 of Drosophila navojoa. The sequence continues at coordinate 2,774 of NW_022047044.1, forward strand.
GTTTCGCGAGTAGAGTGTAAGGAGCCGCTTGTCTAAGGCATGCCTAACTGGTGCTCTCTTGGCAATATTTGCTATTCTTTATCTGCTTTCTATTGCATACTTTGAATATTTCCAGCCATTCAATTCCTTCACAACTCTATTCATGCTTATTAGAGATCCCAATGTTGATAGCTTTGCCCATCTCACGGCAACTCGCAGCATTTTGATGCAATTCAAGGCTCACCTTTAATAATCGTATGACAAAAGTCGTTTCAGAGTGGCTTGGCTGCAGCTGTTGTGAACAAATTGAAGGGGTCAGCCGCGCGGAGGGCGAGCACAAAGGCTTTCCCTCGCCCAGAGTGAAAACTTAGTGAAATGCCAGCGCGATCTGGTCTGGGCTTCTTTTGAAATTAAAAGTTGGTACTTGGAAGCATTTTTGTATGACTTTGCTCGTTATATGCCATTTCAGCCGGATCTGTGTCTTTTGTAGTTATTTACAGGCTTGCATTTAACTACAGCTGCTGCAGATGCTCCCCCGGCTCTGCCGACTCCTCCGACTCCACCGACTCGTGCTGCTGCTGGTCATTAGGGCTATCAAAAGTGAGCGAGACGGCAAAAAGATTATAAGCAAAGTGCTTCAGTTTTTGAGTCTTTGTAAATTATTAAAACACATAATTTACAAGTAAGACCAGAAACAGAGAACGCTTCAAAGGACAATGCTGACAGTGCCAGGAGTCCGGAGTCTGGAGTCCGGACTCCACTCGCCGCTGGGCCGGCCCAGCTCGAGTTGCAGGCAGCGCTGCGATGCGCTGCGGCAAGATTAAAACGGAATGCAGCAGCCAACAATAACAAAGCCAACACAATTTGTTGCAAAAGAAGTTCAGCTGAAGTTGGCAGCACAAAAAATTGCTTTGGAGCAGCATAAAGCAGAGACAGGCACAGCCAAGCGGGTGAGGAAGGAGCAGAAGCAGGAGCAGGAGCAGGAGCAGGAGCAGGAACAGTGTCCGGGTTAAGCTGAAGCTCTACCAAACAGCGTGCAATGAATTGCATTAAGTTGTTTATTAAATTCTTTATTTTGCAACAACTAATACGTTTAATCCCATAGAGATATACGTTTTCCTTATGAACGAGAGTGCCCAGAGTTTACGTTGGGATCCCGAGAATAGCAGAGCAGCGCCTTTCGACCATAGTATATTCCATTCGATCTCATTTTAGTTGTTAAGAATAACCATCTGAATATTGCACTGCCTGTATACACCTGGTTCCATCGGGGTCCAAATGCAGACATAATAGAGAAAAGCAGCATCATTCAGGATTCGCCTTGTTGCATTTCAAATAAATATTATGCAGGGAAATTGCTGTTTATTGGATTGCAGGGAAATTCTTTTAGCACCAGACTCCATGTTGAGCGCATTTTTAGTCACAGACGTAAACAGAGAGGGAGAGGCAAGTACTGAGTGCTATCTCTGTTGCTGACAGTTTTTCTGTCAGCTCGCCTGCAACTTTTCAAGTCCGTTCCGTGTAGCAAATAAGCGTAATCTTCAGCTAATGGCAATAATCAAGACGGGCGGCGCAGGAGGAAAGGCAACTGTCCTGCCCCGAGCCTGGCCTCTCACCTCATTAACGAGGCTCTAAAAGCCGGCACATAAACATGTTAGCACCTCTATGAGAATGGCCATTGAAATGGGTTTGGTTTTTGTTCCGGGGTGTGAGATGCAAGCGCTGGTCGGGCTCTAGTCTGCCTTGCCACCTTTGGCACTTCCCTCATGGACTCACAAATTCTCGCGCATGCATCATAAAATTATATGAGGCCCGGGCACTTGAGGAATGCGCCCTGAAGTGGTCGTTAGTGGGCAGGCGGACGGAAACGAGTTAATCGGACGAGGTGCGAGGGTGCCAGGGTGTGCGGGTGCGTGCTGCGTGGGTTCGGCGTTGTGCGAATGGCGCTAATTGCGGCTACCTGACAAATGTCGCACCTGCAGGACGCAAACAGCCGACAGCCGACAGCAAACAGCAAATGGGATGCGGCGCACGTGGCAAGGACAGCGACAGTGCCACATGGCAAATAAACATTACTGTTAAGCTACAGCTAGAGCAACAGCAGCAGCAGCAGCCCATCACATCAAAGGATCACCCACTGGGCCGCAGGACCTTTTTTTCGCACTGAGCTCCAGGCTGGCTAACAACGCCTGCTGGCCAATCGGGCCCAGTGACCAGGACAACAGGCACAGCCACAGCCACAGCCATAGCCACACAATACAATACAACACGCAACACGTAATTGTTCTTGCCTATTAGAGCCGAGAGCCAGCTAGTCGAAAAGGATATAAAAAAAGGAAAAACATCTGAAAGCAATCAGCGAACGAAAATTGCACAGAGAAGTCGAGAGCAGCAAAGGAAAAAGCGAAGAGGGCTTTCCGCAGGACATGCATGGGGTGAGCACGACTGCGTAATGCTCGCTCAACAAGCCAACGAGTGTCGATGCTCTGTAATAGACCCTATAATAATATGGAATAATAGAAGTACAACTACTTAGCTCTGTACGTGTCCTGATCGACTGCCCAATACTCGCTCGCCAGCTTAGCTAATGGCAGAGCTGCCTGAAGTGGGCTCGAATATAAATGCCTATAATGGAATCTATTATAATAAAAGTATGACTTATTGATCATAGCGCTCTATAGTAAGGCAGTATAACTACTTCATTTCATCTATGTGCTGATCGACTGCCTTATACTCGCTCAGCAGCAGCAGCTATTGCAGCTATTGCAGAGCTGGCTCAAGAGATGACTGTATGGAAAAGTACTCTATAATAAAATAGACTCTATTATAATAGAAGTATAACTCTCTTGTGATGTGATAGAACACTCTAAAGCATAGTAAAAGTGATCGAAACTCTGATCGGTTGCCCAATACTCGCTCAGCAGATCAGTGAGGTTCGCCATTCATAGAGCTAGTTGATGTTATTTGATGTATCACTCTATATACATTATAGAGCACACTGTAAAATAATAAGCGCACATCCAGCTCAGTCTACATATATACATATGTCCTGATCGACTGCGTGATACCCGCTCGGTAGATCCACTAGATTAGCCAAGTGCTGTGATGTGATGGAACACTCTATAATATAACTTGAATTGATCTCTGTAATCTAATATAAGCACATCTAGTTCTATATATAACCTGACCGACTGCATAATACTCGCTTAGCAGGTAGCAGAGCTCTCTTAAGTGAGCTCGAAAACAGAAAAGACTATAATATAATAGAATTGCATCTAGCTCACTCTCTATATGCATATGTCATGATCGACTGCCCAATACTCGCTCAGCAGATCAGCAAGGATCACTAAAGTTCCTGATCCCTTGTAGAGCTAGTGGATGTGATAGAACGCTTTATAATATTCCATGATGGAAGTACATCTAATTCACTCTATATATGTATGCCCCGATCGACTGCCTAATACTCGCTCGTCAGAGCTGCGAATTTCAGCAAATGCAGAGCTGATTGAAAAGAGCTAGAAGAGTGAGAGAGTTCAGCCTATATCAGACATGAACCAATATGCTCTCTGCAAAGTGTGAGCGAGTATTACAGCATGTCAGCGACTGGATATTGAAATAGGCTACAAGCTGCTAGCATTTCAAACTTTATGCGATATGGAAGAAACAAGACGTAAGCTAAGAGCAGTTGGCTAGCTATCAGCGGCGAGAGAGCGAGAGTGAGAGTGAGAGTGAGAGTGAGAGTGAGAGAGAGAAAGAGCTTAGCTTGCGCAGAGACAGGCAAAGGAGTAAGCCTTTGAGGAACAAAGCAAGCCAGGAGCTCACGATGTGACTTATTGATGCACTCAGCCAGTCGCTGGCAAAGAGGGGAGGGCAGAGCCAGCAAATTGAAAGCCAACAAAATGTTTGTCATGCCGCAGCTGCAGCAGCAGAGGACTGCCGGTGATGTCCAGGGAATGCGGCAAGTGGAGCTGCAAAGTGCTGGGCAAACAAGGACGTCGCGAAGTAATCAAAGCGAAACCGCAGCCAAAGCGGCGCGACATCAACTGAAAGAGAAGTTCGGTGCTCAATGTTTGCGTTGCTGTTCGCAGCGTTTCTATTGGCCAAGTAACATAAACACACACGCACACAGAGATGGGGGGAGACAGAGATGTACAGTTGGACTAAACATTGAACTCGTGCTTGTACTCGCTCTCCTCGCTGTCCTCGGGCTGGCGGCGCTCCAGCAGACGCAGTCGACGGTCGGGCGGTGGTGGGACCAGCATCCGGATGGAGAAGCGCCGCTGTGAGTCCTGGCTGCTGCCGGCCTGTGAGCAGGAGTCGGGACTTTCGTTCAGCGGACGGCGCTCCACGTGCCAGTGTACGCTGCGCGAGATCTTCGACTTGGTGTGCGGCTCAGGATCGGAGAGCTCCAGGGTGCATTCCTCCTGGCTGTCGGGGCAGTCGACCCGCAGATCGGGCAGGCTGCGATAGTTGGCGATGGCGTCGCTGCCCGCTGCTTGAGTCGGTATGGACAGAGGCTCTGGCTCTGGCTCTGCCTGTGGCTGTGGCTGTGGCTGTGGCTGTGCCTGTGGTGGTGGTGGCGGTGGCGGCGGATGGGTGACTACTTTTAGCGGAGCTGAGCTGCGTTCGGTTGACTCCAGTGGCTTGAACACGTCCAGGAAGCTGGGCAGCACGCCGGACCGCCGCTTGGCCGGCTCCGAGCTGCGCTTGTGCAGCGTCATGCAGAAGTTCTGGAAGCCGTGCACCGTGTGATAGGTGCGGCTGGACTCCTTGTCCTCGCCCTCGCTGCCAGCCGTGTCCGAGCGGTGGCGCGGCCGCACCACCGTGCCCGGCGACCAGGTGTGCTGGTAGTGGTCGGCATCCAGATTCACATGCCGCCGCTCGTCCAGGTCCAGGCGATCGATGGCGCTGTGCAGCTCCGGATCGTTCAGCGCCACCTCGCGGGCGAGGCGCACATCGTGCCGCCAGAACTGCTGATCCCGCTGCACCGCTGGCGCCACCTCCTTGATGCGCAGCACCACCACGCCCATCACCCACACGCACAGCACGTTGACCAGCGTGAGGGCCATGCTCACCGTCGCGCAGACGAAGAGCTCCACGTGCAGGTGCGTCGAGTAGTCCCGGTGCTTGGACAGGCTCTGCAGCAGATCCGGATCGATGTGGAACAGTCGGGTGCAGAGGGCGATGGCCCACAGCAGGCCGGCGTTGACGGCCGGCGGCAGCAGGGATGCCGATATGGCCACGCCCACCAGCGAACCAGTATTGCCGCCCAGCACGCCAATGGCCGCCGCCGCGCCGGAGACGAGCGCCGTGCAGAAACCGATGGCCAGCGAGTGGGTGTCGCAGCGCGAGATGATCTCGTCGGTGAAGCCGGTGGATAGCATGAAGAAGCGGCTCATGCCGCACAGGCAGACGGCGCAGCCGAAGAGGAAGCCGGTGCCCACGGAGATGCCAATGCCGATCAGCTCGTTCTTGATGCCCAGCCAGCGCAGTCCCCGGTCATTGATCACCGAGCCGAATATCGCCGCTATGATCGGGCCCATCAGCGGCGAGATGAGCATGCTGCTGGATAGGTACAGGAAGCTGTTCTCCACCAGGCCGACGCAGGAGAGCAGAGCGGCGACCATCAGCAGCACCACGAAGTCAAAGTTGACGGTGGCATCGCGGCGCACCATTCGCACCACCTGGTTCACGTTCAGCCGGCAGCGCACCGAGTCCACGAAGCTCTGCCAGCCCACGTGCTGGCCCTCATTCGTGTCCTCGTCGTAGGGTTCGAGCGCGCCCGCTGCTCCTGATCCGGCTCCTGCCGATCCATAGGCGCGAGATTTTGCCGCCGCCTCGAACGGCACGTTCGTGTCCAGGCAGTGGAAGGCCGTCACATGGGTGCCCGGCCGTTTGCCGATGCCCCACTCCTTCAGCGTGTAGAGCAGACGCTCGTAGAGCTCGTCCTGCTTCAGCTCGAAGCGCGCCTGCAGCTGCCCGCCGCCCAGATCATGTGACCAGAACACATGCTCCACCCGCAGCTGGACGACTATCTGGCGCAGCACCTTCTCCAGTGGCGCTGTCCGCTCCACACCCGGCAGCTCCAGGGAGTGGCTCCTGTCCGGCCGCTGCCGGCACTGGCCGCAGTAGACGGAGCTCCAGTTGTGGCAGGCGCAGCTGCACTCGATGTTGTTGTAGTTCTCGGCGTAGCGCTTGTTGTGCTGGCGCTGCTGCTGTGCCGCCTCCTGCTGGGCGGTGGGCACCGACACCATCACGCACACGTTTGCGTTCGGATTTGGATACATTATGACTTGAATTTTGTGATAGATACTAGCGGAATTTACGGTAATAGCGGTACTTGCAAAATTTGATGAATTCGCGGAATTTGGTTGCTTGAATTTGAATTAGCCCGAGCGTCCGAGCAAACGGATTTGGTCTATGGTTGTCCCGGCGCCAAACAGAGGCAAACGAAGACAATGCCTAATTTTAAAGATATTTGATTTATCTACACTCCGTAGCTGTCAGAGCTGAACTAGTTTGACTGCCAGCTGGGCCGACTACATAGCATTCGTATGACAATCGCAGCAGGCATCAATGTGGCTTTTCTTTCACTGTATTCTCGAATGGAATTTCATTACTATATTGTTCGAAACATTTAAATGTTGAGCAGCTCTGTCAGAAGTTGAATCAATTGCAATTAGTAAATGAAAAATAAATATTTATTTCAATAGCAAGCTCACTTAATCAACAATAATATTTGCCAGCCGAGAGCCCCAAGGGAATCGCAGAGAGGGGCATGACAGCGTTGAGCTTGGGCTGTGATTGTCGAGACAGAGATATATACCTAAAAGAATATGTGTATATAGAATAACCAGAGGACAACTGAAGTAATCATAGGAATCAGATCAATTAGAAGGAAAACCCGTTAGGAGCAGAGGCTTCTTTTGCTTTAGGGTGGACAGCGTAACATTCCTATCCTATCCTAAATAAATAACACATAGGCCGTATAGAGCCTGCCCTGGCTAGACCATTAACATCTATTTTGCTCCTCAGCGAACTCTCATTAGTGAGCATGGCTGAGCCGTAACCGAAAACTGTTGTTCTGCTAGGAGGATGTTGCTGCTGCTGCCGGCTCCTGCTGCTGCTGCTGCTGCTGCCTGCATCCTGTTTGACAAGGTGCCAAGTTGCACGTGTCCTGTTGCCGCATAATCAAGACGGTGGCCAGGACCGAAGGAAGCGGCAAACGGAATGTCAACAAACTGCAGGCAGCCATGAAATATTATGAGGCCGTTTGGCTGCGACGTCTGCGGCTTGGCAGTAATAACACACAGCACAAAGTTCTCTTTGGGCGGCAGCTGAGTGGCGGAGAGCAGCAGCAACAGCAGCAGCGGAAGCGTGCAGTTGCTCCTGCTCCTGCTGCTGCTGCTCCTGCTCCTGCTCCTGTGCAAAGAAAACGCATGTGAACCGAAATCGCGCAAAAAACGCACTCAAAACGAGCAACAACAACAACAATAACAGCATCGGCTCAATGCAACCATTGTTCTGTAAACACACACACACACACACACATGCATATATAGACTCACCCACACATATGTGGCATTTTTTGTGCTGCATTCATCGGTGTCCATTATCCAGCGGTATTTGTTTGTTTGTTTTTCCATTTTTTTGTTCGCCTCTTTTCCTCTCGTTTTTTTTCCTGCCACGCCCTTTTCCATCTGCCATTTGGCAGTCTCACAGCGTGTGTGTGTGTGTGCTTTACCGAGATCAAGCGTCAAAATTACATTGTTGGCATACGCTGTGCAACTTTTTGCGCCATTCGCTGCCGTTGGCCAACATTTTATTTTGTGCCTTTTGCGGTGCTGCCGCCCCTTGGTGGCATGCCTCGCGTTTCCTGCGCGGCGCGCTGTCGCGGCCAGCAACAGCATGGCGCTCTTGTTATTGCGACTCCTGTTGCTGCCTCTTGGTCACCTCGAAATCCTTTCCAGCCAGCCAGCCAGCCGGCCAGCCAGCCGGCCATCCAACCAACAAGCCGATCAGCCCATTGTCTGGTCTGCTTTGGTCTGCTCGTTTTTTGGCTGTCCGCAAAATGTGGGCGTCACAAAACGAAAACGACAACAAAATAAGAGCGTAGAGCAACAAAAGAATCAATTGAAATAGCTAGCCGAAGAGCAAATGCCCTTTGCTATAAATTGAAATTCTGTATAAATCGTAATCAAATTGTTGCTAGATTTTCGGGGCAGCTAAACTGAATAATCCTATTAATAACATAATAAATAAATAATTTGAAAATATTTATTAAAAAATATTTATTTATTTTATTGTCACAAGGAATTAATTCAAAGGCCTTGAGGCGCATTCATTTTTTATTTAAAAAAAAAATTATAAAATATATAATATAAAATATAAAATATATTATAAAAAAAAAAAGTATTTATCTACATTATATACATTATAGTTCTATGTTTAGTTGCTTAATTATTTTTAAAATTTATAGAAAATTTTTAATTTTCGCTTTATTGGATATTCAAAAATAAGTCGAGTCTCGATAATTTGTATCCCACCTAATCGAAAAACACGTTAAATCGAGTAAAAATTGTATTCCCCTAGCAAAATTCGTTTTCGATAATTCTCGATAATTTGAATTACTGTGCAAATCGAAAAAATACTTATGCCCTTGACATTACGAACTATTGAGACTCGACTGTATATAATATATATATATATATA
>NW_022047046.1:0-11425 GCF_001654015.2 Drosophila navojoa
TGTAACAGGCAGAAGGAGGCGTGGCAGACCCCACAAAGTATATACATATATTCTTAAACAGGGCTTGTACGCGTCGATTTCAGAACATATAAGAGCTGGAGACTTGATTTTTTATACCCTGTTTTTTAATGATCGTATATATAGAGCGGATGTCAAGTTATATTTTTATCAATTTAAATTTCGACGTTAAATAATTAACAAAATTAATAATTTGCCAATGCACTCCAATTAACAAACGTACTTGCAGCAGCCACAACAATTTTCCTGTACGTGAGCACACATACATTCAAACATATTCTAGCATATTCTTAGAATTAAATTGCGAGTGAAATGCTTAAATTCTCAACAGTTAGCTTACTTTTAATTTTCTATATGGCCCTGCATCAGTGAATCTTTTCCAGTTTTGCAATCAGTTGTCTCGGGTTCGATTCTATGGTTTCTAAATTTTTATATTATTAATTACAACACTACAAAAATTTAACAAAGCCAATACTTCACCAAGCATATACAGAAAAGAATTTCTATTACTTAAAAATAAATACAAAAACTACACATTCATATACACAGACGGAATGCCATCACAACAGAGACAGAAGTCCTAAAAAGATCCATTCTACCCCACTACTTATCTATTCTATACGCCGAAACCTTAGCCATCCTTCATGCAATAGAATTAATCCAAAACTACATAATCTGCTCAGACTTGTTTTCATCCATTAAATACATCTCCAACATCAACAACAACAACCAATACCCTGTACTTATAAGAACACTCCTTACCGAATCCTCCCCAAAAATAAAACTGCTCTGGATACCCAGCCACTGCGGCATTGAAGGGAACGAACTAGCCGACACTACAGCCAAAGACACAATAATAATGCCCCTTCAGTGTACCCCCAATTTGAGCACAATAGACATTAACAAATGCATCACAAACATACTAACTCAAAAATTAAAGAAGACCATTCAACTATGCAACGACTGGTACCGACAAATAAATACAAACCTAATACACACAAATAACTACTTAAAGAATAATAACCCAAAAACTGTTACACGTCGTGATCAAATCAAAATATTTAGACTCCGACTAGGACACACAATATTCTCTAAACAAGTACACCTCAACCCCGGCAACACACTACCATGCCCTAACTGCAACACCATGACAGATCTCACCATCCAATACATACTGCTCAACTGCCCCGCCACATCAGACCTCAAAACCCAAATCTTCCACAACAACTGTCCTATGTCGCTCCTTACTAACCCCTCTCCCGAAAACATACACAATATAATAAAGTTTTTATAATATAGCAACATATATCAGATAATTTAAAAATAGTGATTTAAACAAAAATATAAAATATTTATACAAATGTAAATAAAAATCGCACACTTATGTAAATATACATATATAAGCAAGCCGAAGGCCTTAGTAGCCAGTGCTTTAATTGTTAAGTTAGCTCATAATTTTAATTATAGTTAACTGTTATAAATAAATAAATAATATTATTAATGAAATGCATTTTTATTTCATTTATATTTCATATACATCAAAATTGAATTCTATGCGTTTTTATTAGTTTGGTTCGGGGTAGTATCTAGTCGAGCACTCTCGACTAGAGTTTTCTTACTTGTTAATTTTTCTATATTTATATTTTATTATTCATACGCTATGCCCTAGACGACCACTATAGAGATTGCCTTCCTATCTGTGCATACGACTGTTAATTCTATGACGTTTATGCTTCTTTTAGCTTTATACCCTGCACTTTGGCAGCTGTGGATAGTTTGAGCTTCAAAACGATTTCGCATTAAATAATTCTTATATAAGTTAACAGAAAACTACGAAAGCATAACTACATAACAAACAAAATTAATTGTTGGGGTTGTTCTAGATTCCATTTTTAAGGGTCCCGACTCTAAGTCGCTATCTTAGATCGGATGTACAGTCACTCAAAATAGGGCGGGGTGGATCGTGGAGGCTGTGTGTCAACTTAAATTACTCGGGGCGAGGATTTCTATCAGAGGTATCCAAGTGAGCAACTTGTTTTCGTAGCTACATCCCACCATATGCAGTAAAAGTTTATCATCGACAACTCATCCGATTTCTTTTTAATCGGGAATAATCGATAAATTGATTTCGTTTTCAACCATAATTTTAATACTATTAGAGCTAGACACTTCAGCTTTACTGTGCCTATATATTTGATGAATACACAGATTTTCTAATTTTTATATTTTGGGTGCCTCGGATGCATGTGCAGAATAATTAGAAAATCCGCTGCCTGGGTTCAGGGTATCTCCTAGTCGAGCAGTATCGACTAGAGCACGCTTATTTGTGTTTTGCTTATAGCTCTTTTAAAAATTGGTTGCTGTCAATGGGACTAATGGATGTGCATACATCATCATCGATTTGTGTTAGGCGAGCTTCGATTGCCCCTAATGTGGCTCATTGTAGCGCCACGTAGAAGATAACACTTGCGATCCGAAGCGACCCGCCCCTGCGATTCCCTCAAATGATTCTTATCACTAATCTGAAGACTTGTTCATTTCGAGTTCTGATTACCTCTGAATGCTCAAGCAAAGTCCGCCAAGTACAACTTAAACGCATACTACATTCATAATAAATAACCACAGCTGTATTTTGGGCCTTATTATCTTAATTTAATCTAGGAATTCAAAATGAATCTTGCATTGCACAATTGAGAACAGACGAGAGTATATACTATATATACTATATATTCCAATTGGTTTTTATACTCAGTTACGAAAGTGAAATGAGTATATTGTGCGCAAAGCCAATATTCGTCTTGCTGTCTATGGGTCTGTCCGTCAGACTATCCATATGAATGATATTTTTTTCGAAGCTTTTGAAGCCAGGAACTCAAAATTTTAAACATATGTATGTATACACATAATGTAAATTTCACAGTGACCTTAAGGCAGAATGCTTGCCTCTTATACCCCCGAGCTTATGATTCAGCTCCACACTACTTCAATTAATTGACAAAGTAAATTGATATTGATAATCTTAAGTACCATTTTGAGAACACTTTGGACTTGGGCTACTTCTAAGGGTATTTGAAAAAACTGAGCTCTTTATCATGCGCGTTTTCAAATATTTTTAGTATCTCTCCTACAGTGGTAGTGCCTAACATTTATGGACGCTGATAAGAGATTGAAAATATACACCTCATCGCTTTGGTTGCTGGAGTCTTCATCTGAGGATGACACATTTCCGGGTTGCATGATCTCCGTTGGGCCAGTTGGACGCGAAATACATAGTGTCAACGCTCTGGGCACCAGTATGATTTTTGAATTGAGTATTAATTGAATAGCCCATGAAACATGTCCATGGAAGCCCCACTCTACCGTTTATTTTCTCCATATCGTGATGGTCTAAGAGCTTCCGATCGTCAACTGACGATTTCCAGAAGCAACATATTTTGATAAGCGATAGAGTATTCGTAATTCGTCATTCGATGAGGATTAATTGCTGTCCTTTTCTACGTACTTCCATATTATTTACTTTATCAGCTCGTTCCGCTCGACGATCGAATTATACGCATGCCATGCAGCTAATTACACAAATACAAGTATATATACATATATGCAAAATATATATTTATAAATAAATATACATAAACAATATATACATACATATTTATATAGCGCAGCAGATTATGCGAATCGGAGTGTAGGCCTCTGTTGTTAGGCAGCAAATCGCAACAAATTGCTATGGGCGAGTATTATTATTCATACGTTGTTATCGTTGCCAATTCAAATGATATGCTTGTGTATATACGTCCACGAACTCACACACACGCACACACACACACTCATATTTGTATACATTTTTATACAAATATGTATACAAACAAATACACATTGCACATACGCCACGTTGATGCGAGCCAAAAGCGATGCGAGCGAGCAAAGGGGTGGGCGAGTGATAGTATGTAGCGTCGCTAAAATTTTGCCATTATACGATCTGCCTATACACAATGTATATGTGCATTATAGGATGCTCTATATGTATCATCTAACAGAGGGAACGGCTGGCCCACGCATTTGGCATAGTTCACGCATCAAGCAGATCGATTTCTGTACCAAAGTGAACGTCTGCCTGAGCTGACGCAAATCGTCTGCCAAGGTGGACGTGACTGACTGACTGTGCATATCTCTTTCTCTATCTCTCTCTCTCTTTCTCTTTGTCTATCTATATATTATCTATCTCTCTCTATCTTACTATCTCTATCTCTATCAGTATCTGTTTCTGCCAACGAGGGTCCTAGCCAAACGCGTGTGACCCACTTTTCAATATAATCGCCAAGCATAGCCAGAAGTCCATAAATAAGATTACCGATTAGCGTAGCGGTCGTCGGCCAACAGCTGAAACTGAATAGCTTTTAAATGAATACTAGAATACTTTGAATGTTGCGAGTGCTGGTCTACTCTAGGGAATGATGACAGTTCCCCCAATGGAAAATGTATCCTTTGCTATAATTGGATTTGTTAAAGTATTCTTTTATGTGCACTTTAATATGTATAATATACAAATATTAAATTAATATTAATAATTAAATAATTAGTATAAAACATCGATTTCAATTATTTCAATTAACCCTGCTTAAATAAACAAACTTTCATATGTATATGTATATTTGTTATACCCTGAACCCATTGAAAATGGGAAATCAGGGTAGAATGGTTCTGTTGAAATGTATGTAACAGGCAGAAGGAGGCGTGGCAGATCCCACAAAGTACATTTATTCTTGATCAAGGCGACGAGCTGATTCGATTTGGCCCTGTTCGTCTGTCTGTCTGTCCGTCCGTCCGTTTGTATGAACTCGTCGATCTCAGAAGATATAATAGCTAGAGATTTCAATTTTGTTTTGAAATGTCCATATATACCGCGCGCATATCGAGTTTATCACTAAAATACGATAACTCATTCCGATATTTTTTATCGATTAAAAATCCTATCGAATATCTGTTATAAAATTATATTTCCCACATCCTTTAAGGTAGAGTCTCCAAATTTAAAATGTATATTAAGATGCATTTTATACAATTTGGTTTTTTGTTAAAATGTATCCCCCACCGCTATATCCACCCCCTCACTAAAAGGCGTATTTCAAATACTAGAGACTTGTGCTGCGGTATGTACATACATATAAATTTGAAACCTACAACCTTTTCAAACCTTACCTAATAACACTTTAAAGAGCACAATATATTGAAAACAAAACATTAAACAAATCAATTCAATTATATGAATATGAAATCCGATCGGCTTCTACTTCGAAAACAAATTTAATTAGGTCTTTAAAGAGAATTTGAGCATGTATGTTGTACATGACATCGAGTACTAAATGTCAAGGGATTGGAATTTAATGTTTTATTCTCTAATAGAGTAAATATATGAATATAGTAATTATATGTGTCTAAAAAAAATGTAGTTTCATGAAGTTTCATGTTATATACTCCAATACATTCTTTGTAGTTGACGTTAAAATGTGAATAGAGTATGGGTCAGTCAGAAGACTACTTCCTTCTCTCTATCCCTTCTTTGTACCCTCTTTCTCTCTCTGTCTCTGTGTCTCTCTCCCTCTGTCTCCCTGTGTGTCTCTCTATCTCTCTCCCTCTATCTCTCATTCTCTCCATCTCTCTATTTGTGTCTCTCTCCCTCTATCCTTCTGTCTTTATCCCTATCTCCCTCTATCTTTCTACCTCTCTCTCTCTCTCTCTGTGTTTCTCTCCCTCTATCTTGTGTCTCTCCCTCTCTCTCTCTCTCACTCTATCTCTTTCTCTCTCTCTCTCTCTCTCTGTTTCTCTCTCTCTCACATTCTCTCTGTGGATACCTAATACCAATCGATTCACTGACGATGAACAATGGTTATCAATGTTAGCTAGCAAAAGGTCTCGCACGTGTAATTAATACATAGCCAAGCGTTGCACACACACGCTGCCACACACGCACACACACAAGCATAGTCAAACACGGAAGTGAATCTCATTTTGTTACAAAGTTGTGCAAATGATTTGTAAATCTGGCGAACGAACGCCTGAATTTATGTATTTATTTTTGCATATACATTCTGTATATATATATATATATATATATATTTATGTATGTGTAAAATATATATAAATGTTCACATATGTATATATATGCATATATTTATACGATCATTTGGAGGGGCGGTAATGGCATTCTCTGACTGCTATTCGATCGGCGCATGTTTATAAAAAGATCTGGCAGCTCGAGCATATTGCGTGCTAATGCACGCTGAAAAAAGTTTGTATCGCAAAGATGTTGCACAGAAAAAGTGCTGAAGCGACTAATGGGCAATACTCTGGAAAATATCACTGTAGGAAAATAACGATAATGTCAGATGGATTTAATAACAATGAAAGAGCAAGTAAGAATGTTCTAATCGATACTGCACTCTTCAAAGAACTGATACGCACGCACATATAAACATGCATGGGCTGCAGAGGGGGCTTTCTATGGGAACTTAATTGATTAATAACTTTGTATACTCTGAACCGAATTTCTTTGGGAATTCAGGGTTTAATAGTTTTGATAAAAGCTTATATCTCCTAAAGTATAATAGCTAGAAGATTCGATTCCCAGAAAAATATTGTTACGCCTCTTTAGGGACGTGTAATTTTCACGTTTTTAAGCGTAATCATCCAAATTTTGCAGCTAAGTTACGGTTGGTTTGTTCCATAAGCTGGCCAAAACTGAAGTGTCTACGCCCAGTAGGGACGTGGCAACTCGGGAAAAACTAAATAAATTTATTAGAGCAATACTTAGATACTATATTGCTGATGGGGTGTGGATGAGTGTTCCGCAGTCGATAACGCCCTACTGCGATGTTCTTACTTGTATTTTGTTGATAAGGCACGACGGATTTAAATACATACAAATTTTGTATGCAAGTGTCTTTTGTTTATGAATGACAGGCAGTTAAGTAATTCTTGCTTTTGGCAAGAGCCAACAACATGTTGATTATGTTCAGACTTCGCGTTTTTTTATACACCCAGAAGACACACAACAACAAAAAGTATAATATACACATATATTTTATATACCCTTATTGAAGCTTTTTATAGGCATTTTGAAATCCTTGCATCTTATGTAACATTGGAAAAGATCTATCAACTGCTAGCCCGATAAGTAGGACATCCCCATAGGACATCCTACTTCATAGAGCTACAGTTCATATACTTAAATGTAACATATCTATTAAGAGAAAACTCCAGCCGACTTAAAAATAATTTTTATAAAATTTTGCGGACTACCAATAAAGTTTTAAGATTCGTCAAAGTTAGCTGATTCAAGGTTGCATGGAAAATCGAAAAAAGCGCTTGACGTGTGTAAATCTTAGGGTGTTTGAAATAGTTGAAAATATTTTTTATGGAAAAGATTTAGGAGGCTATGTTAAATAAGATGAGTGAAAATTTTTTTGTAGTCCTGTGATTGTGCAAAGTTAGACAGCTATTGTGCATTTGTAGACAAAAACTAAGATTCATACGTGTGTTTCGTTAGATATAACTTTTGATCCCTCAAAGGTATTTGAAATGTTTCAATTGGAAGTTGTGTGTTTATCTTTGTTAAATCCAATAATAAAAAGACTTCTTGCTCATTTTTGCTCTTTCACAAAATAATCGACATGTTGCAGTTACACATGAGGTCTGGAATTCCATGCTGCTAGAAGTGCGGAGCAGCAACAAGCGACAACAAAGCGCTATAAAATAGTATAGCGTTACAAAATAAGTAAAGAGAACTTATCGGACGATAAATTTAAATCAATTAAGTATAAAGTAAAAAAAAAAAAAAATAGTTGGATTTATTAAGTATTATTTGAAAAAATGCAATCGATTGCTGATGTTGAATTGTTTTCTACCTTTTAATATTTTGACCAAGAAATCTTTAAAAACGTTTATATAATATTAATTGCTATCTCTTGCTCGCATGAATTCCGAGAAATTCAAAGTTTTTTGTGAGAAAGCATGAAAGGTTACTTTATTCTCAGGCCGGGGTCAGAGTCTCAGTCAATTTGTGTTTGTCATATTATATTTTATATATAATATTTTTGCTATCCAATGCGCCCAACTATCCACAGCATTTTGGTGCATGTGCATCAAATAATGGACACCTGTATACTTCCAGTTGGAAGTTTGGGGGAGCACGCATCTGAAGAGCGAAAGTCTCTAGGAAGTGCAGGCGATTACAAAATATAAGTGGCGTATTCAATAGAGCACTAGACTCATCAAACCCACTTATTTCTAGTCTCAGTCTGAAAGAATGAGCTCGCCGAAATAGAAAAAAAGAACTGCCTACCATAGTTATTGCACTTCTAGAAGCATATAGTTTCGACGCCTATGATAACAAATATAATATGAATTGTATTGAGTTGGAAGAAGAAAACTATGACTATATTATAATTCAAGGTTAGTGATAAGTTTATTTGGGAACTAGAATTTTCGTCGCAATAGCCGGATGGACGCTATAAGCGAAAGGGGTGGAGGAGTGGCTCTATTTAAAAAAAAAAAAAAAACCGAAATTATAAAAAATTCATATTAATATGTAAACAAAATTTCAAGCTTCTATCTCTTCAGGGACAATTAATGCCAAAAATTCGGGTTTTTTACCCATAGTGCTATGGGAGCAATCCAGTCAATTTATCTGGAAGAGTATTTTGGCTGCAGCGTTCCAGTGGAAGTCTACCTCTTTTGTTTTTGTTTTATAATTAATTTTCTTTGAAGTCTCAAGCTGAAATGCAGCCCACATCTTCTGGTATCAACGGTCGGGCGATCGGTCGCTTTGTCGCTTGGCCGGCGTCGTCATCATCATTTTTTATGTGGCAACTGTCATTAGCTTCCTTTTGCGCTGTTATTTATCTTGAAGGCGACTCGGGAGACAGCCAAGGGCTATGGTGGTGCCGTAGGGTTCGGGGAACAGGGAGTCGGTGTTGTGGCAGGAACAACACTTAAATTGAAGCCAGAGACGCATAATTGCGAATTATCAGCATTTTACATTGACATTCTACGCATTTTTAATGACTTCTTTGGCCCAGAACCAAATTGAATCCGACTCTGACTTGGCGATCGCGTTCGACGTTGAGTTTGACTTTGGCTCCGACTTCGACCCCCAAGCACTTCGCTAAATGTGCAAAATGGTTTCCCTCTCATATTCCGTACATGTTATTCATTTCTTTTCTGTTTTGTTTCTCGTATTGCCCATTGCATATCCTGTCACAAAGCAAAGAAAGAATGAACTTCAACTGTCTGCTGCATGCCAAGTCTTCGTGATGCCTAATGCAGAGAACGCGCAAGAAAACGAAGAGAACTTAAGTAACATCATTGGCATTTGACAGGCAAACGACGCGTCGGCTTCCACGCTCACTACATTTCAGATATAAACGCCCATTATCCGCCCTCGCCCACCCCTGGCAAGTCCACCCTCAACGTAGCTTTAATTTTATGCAGCGTCAAAATTTTTGGTTACCCAACTCAAATGGATGACCCTCGTATTCGTTTCCATTCCTGTTCCTGCTCCCGCCTCCGTGCCCGTTCCCGTTCCCCTTTCCACTGCCGTACTGGTTCTTTGTTCAGCACTCAAGACAATTTATGACACATATTTGATTTGCTGCATTGTGCTGCATGAAGGGGGTCAGGATGTGCGTTAGCTGCCCTGTCATGCGCCGTCGATGCGAACACTTGTCAATTTCAATTCGAGCTCTGCCGATTCAACAACAAACTGACTCCACGTCTCCAGGGGCGCTTGAGCTTGTTCCTTTTCAATGGAAGATGCTGCTGTTGATAGTCGCGAAATAATAATAGAATCTTCAATCTATCCAAGCATATATTCAATTGGAAAATTTCAGCTATCACCTCATGCTCACTCGTATTCATCGATTCATTAAGAGGTTTATTCAGGAAAGCAACTAGTTATATTCTTAATAGTACATATACGACTATTCTGTACATTTTTAAATTGACATTAGTAGAGCTTCTTAGCGCATTATGAGAGATGAAGCATCAGGAACTTGTGCTCTACTTAATTGTTGGCTCTGAATCTAAATATTCAAATAGCTAGAGAGTACTTTGGGTACTACAGAGCTTTTCATTTGTTGGATTAGCTTGTCGGCTGGCGGCGCCTTTATGATTTATTTCTGCTCGCATTTATGATTTTTTGTTATACCCTGAACTCACTGAAATGGGAAATGGGTATAATGATTTTGTGAAAACGTATGTAGCCCCAGGCCCCATAAAGTACATATGTATGTATATTCTTGATATATTCGTGTATACCATACGCATTACGAGTTTATCATCTTTTTCGATAATTCATCCGGTTTCATATTTACTGCGATAATCTGTTGGATGAATAAACAGATTTTATAATTTCGGGATTTTGGATACCACGCCCCCTTCAGCCCTACTTTGAAATAAATGGAAGTAAGTAAGTACTAGAGACTTGTGCATTTGAAGAGTCTGATCACGTTTTAAAAATCAGTTAGCAGAGCTCTTGCTCATGCGCCTGCATGGATGTCTGTGTATGGGTGTATAAAGGAAGTGCAGAATGATTGGAGTATCATTTCTTTGCAGGGTATCTCCTAGTCGAGACTGCTCTTACTTGTTATTATTACTATTGTCCAGCATCGTCAGAGCCGTTTTCTTCTCGTCAGAGGCTAATCGGGGATTGTGAACGAGCCCGCATAATAATGGCCTTACAAGTGCCAGAGTTCTGGGAACACTTCTGGGTCGTGGCGGAAGTCGAAAGTGTGAAATTCTGCGAACGGCGGCTGCGTCATTGATTAGTTTATGAATGAGACGCGGCGTCGCGATGCCTGGCCTTTAGATCTGAATCTAGATCGGTACAGCTACATCGCACATGAATCAAGCTCGAATTCCAGCTCGAATTCGAATTCGAATTCGAGCTCATAAATCAGCCGTTGACAAATTCAAAGCCGGATCATGTCTTTCGCCATGTAGCTACATGGCACGCACAGTTGTTGCCTACCCCCACAACCGACTCATGCCTCACCTCAGGCCGCTGGCCATTTCGATTTGCAGTTGTCAAAAATTCGCACATTTTTTTACCGACGCGTCTCGCCCCAGTCCCTCCCCCAACAGACGCATTGAGCCTTGTTGTAGCCGGCAATTAAAATTGGTGCTCTTCCTCTGAGCCACAGAGCTGAGCGTCGTCCGTCCGTCGTCTTCTGTCCTCCGCCCCCTGTACAATTTGCGGAGCAACGCTGTTAAATAATTTATGAAGTGCGTAGGGTTTCTGGTGCGCATTTCAAGCAGCGCCTGTCGACTTCAATATATATACCGTACTATATATACTTATATATGTATGTATATATATATATATATATATATATATATATATATATATATA
>NW_022047049.1:0-11388 GCF_001654015.2 Drosophila navojoa
ACACACACACACACACACACACACACACACACACACACACACACACACATACATTGATGCTCACGCGTAGCCATTCACATGAGTGTTTCTTACAGTGCTTCACATTTGTATAGCTACAGTTTTGGTCTTCTGCTCTATTCTACTTGCTTGCTGCTACGATTAGAATAGCAGTTACAGTTATGAATTGGTGCTATAGCCATGACTACAGGTCTATATGAAGCTTTAGGTATATGTAAAGAGCTATGTCACCAATCTCATGGAAGAGTTTCACATTGTTTAAGTCATAGGCATATATGATTATTAATATTATTGAATATGATGGAATTATAAATAGGAGCTTAAAAATATTTCCATTACCATATAGCGTTATTATGAAAATAAAAATTTTTTTTTTTAGTATATTTAATAATAGAAAACTAAAATTTACAAGAAAATGTAAAAACGTAAGCACATATTAAAAATAACCAAAGCAGAGTAATAAAAAATTAAGAAATGGAAAATGAAATAAATAAAAAGAAATAGAATGTTATGAATGGTTGAAGGAAAATATTGTAGTTCTTTTTTTGGATCAAAAAATCTATTGAGCAATGCTTGTACTTATATACATATACATATGTTTATATGTATGTATATCTCTCCACCATCAATGTATAGATTCTACATATACAATAGCACCATATGATTGCCTTCAATCAATCATTCAAATACCTTCTGAACAACATTTAGGTTTGGCCTGCAGCTTAGCTTGATATTATCTGTTGCTATTAAGCTAATCCGCATTGTAAGTAGAAACTTGTGATATTTTCACATAGAGGTTTGCCACCTCTCTGATTGTGTGCGACATTAACCTCTGGGGAAATTAAAGATACATTAAATGCCGCAGGCAAACGGAGCATGCAGATGCCAACTTCTGTATATATTTATCCAAGATATATGTATAAAAAGTATATATATATATATATATATGTATATATGTATATAGTGGTATGTGTATGTGCGTGTTTGAGCTTTATATTTTTGGCTGACTCACTTGTCATGCACTTGCGCTGAGGCTTTTAATGCTGTTGACTTTGGCGGTGCAGACAGGTCGTATACTTTATTTATTTATCCTCTTCTCATTTTTTACTGCACTCAACGGCAATTTATTTGTTTAAGCTTTGACGTCTTTTGGCTCGTTTCCACTAATTAATCTAATGACAATTGGCATAAACAAACGCAGAGAATGAGAGAGAATATTTTAATTGAAACTTGAGTTGAATGCTAGCGGCCATTGCTGGGTTATATGTAGTAGAAGAGCCTGAAAGCGAAAGTGCCTGCTGGGCATAAATAGAACACAATTTTCTATTATGAATGGGGAACGTGCAGAAACTGTCGCATAACAATAATAACAACAACAACAACAAGAAAAATAAAAATAAATTGCGTACAACTTTTGGGCTTTAATATTTAATTAAAATTTTGCGTAACGTTTTGTTAATGAATTCCTATTTGACGCGCCCATTGCACGTGTCGCGTCCCAGCCGCAGGCTCCCACGTTCATCCGGCCAGAGGAAGCGTTCGCCACCGCTCTCTCCCCACCGTTTTGACCAGTTGTTTGTGTCCTTGGGCACTGTTGGGCAGAGTCTTGCCAGTTGTTTCTCGGCCACTTTTTTGGGCCACTTTGCTGCTGCTGTTGCTGCTGTACCCAAAGGAATGGCAAATTTATGAAATGATTTTAATTAGCTCGCCATTGTTGCTGCTGCTGCTGTTGTTGTTGTTGTTGTTTTGGTTTTCGGTTGCCCGTTTTGTCCAGTTTTATGCCATTTTAATATCTGCATAGAGAGCGTGAGGTGGCGGCGCTCAAAACAACAGCAACAACAACAACAATAGAAAACGAGAACAAAAAAAAAGTGAATGGAACCACTTTGGGTCGTCGTTCGCGAACAGGAAGCAGGAAATCTGCCATTGAAAAGCATCAAGCAAAAACAGCGGACAAAACGGAAACAAAACTTTCATTGCGGCAAGCTGTAAAGCTGTAAATGTCTTTCAAGAGGCGGCCTTTGCTGCTGCTGCTGCTGCTGCTGCTCTGTTGTGGGCGTGCCACATGACAACCAACAAGAGCATTAAAAGTTATGACTGCCATGCTTGTCAAAGGTTTGCATCCTGCGCCCATAAAATGCTCGAAAAACTTTCTGTGATTTTACATTAACTTCAGTTAGTCACAAGCAGGACATAAAGTGAAAATCTGTGTAGATAGGCCACGCACACACGCAAACACACACACACACACACACTTACATATATACATATTTATATAGATATATATCTTTTAATGTATATATGTATATGTATATGTACATATGTTTCATATTTCCAACAGAAGTCTCTGTCCACACTAATACTTTGATAATAGAGCTCATTAAAAAGATACGCAGCTCGGGGCGAGTCCAAAGTAACTTTAGGAAATGGGTAAAATAAAAATATGAAAAAAAAAATAACCTAGAGTTGTTTGAGGTAGTTTAAAAGCTAATAAAACAATATTTCAAAGTTGTTAAAAGTTTAAAAATAAAACTGGGTTTCGAGTTGTAAAAAGCTGCATAATTTCATATAAGTAAGAAAAATTTTGTAAATAAAAAAAATCATTTTTGATTTATTAAAAAATTATAATATGAATTATAATATATTTTTATTAAAAAATTGTGAAAGATTTATATAAATAATACTTCTATTAAATTAAATTATAAATAATAATTAATTTAGTTTGAAATTTTTAAAAATTTTTAGAAAATTTAAAATTAATAAGCTATTGATTGATAAATAATATTACAAATATATATAAAAAAAAATATGTAAATATAATAGGCATAATATTGATAAAAAATAATATTTAAAAATTTTAATTTTAAGTGCATACAAAAAATCGTATAAAAATAAGTTTGCTTAATTACTTACAGCAATAAGAAATTAAGAATTTATTAAGGCTTCTAGAAGATATTGAGCTTATTTATTTACATTATTTTGAATGAAACTTGGTGGATTTTGCTGTTGATTCAAAATCCACCAAGTTTCATTCAAAATAATGTGAATCTAGTAAAGCTTATACGGTTGAGTCTCGATAATTTGTACTCCCTTAAATCATTAATCGCGATTAATCGAAAAAAGTACTTTCCCTTTGAACGAAATTTGTTCTCAATAATACTCGAAAATTTTAGTGCCTATGTAAATCGAAAAAAAAAAAACTTATCAGGACTCTACTTTATGTATATATGTATATAAATTAATTTCTGTAGTACATCCTATGCACCAGCTCACATAGAGCATACGTCTGTCGCCTTAGACCTGATTAACATTTGTAGCCTGGCAACGACTTTCAGCCATTTGCTGGGCATTAAAAAGTTTGCTCACTTTTTTGTCTTTTGCTGAATGAATAATAAAAGTGAAATGGAATGCGCAAAACCGCATGCCGGGCCAGAGCGGGACAGATCGGACAGACCGGACAGCCGGGCGTAGTCGGCTGGCTGGTATTTGCCAAGGCCAATACAGCTGGCTGGCTGACCACGCCCAATTCTCGGACAGCTAATTGCGAGCTAAAAGTTGCTCATTAGGCGGTCGCCGCTCGGCCGCCATTGGTGCCAAATACAATCAACTCAGACATTTCCGCTGCTGAATTATGCCACTTCCGGTGCACATTTAGCTATTGCCGACGACAGGGCATATACCCTGTACAAGAGCGTGCACAGGTGAAAGGTGCGAAATGTGCTAATGAAGACAAGCCTGAAGGTAACATCTATATACACGAGATTCCTCTTAAGCAGCTTTTCCTTTGACTTGAAAAGGGTTTTTGCAACTGCAGTGTTTGGGATCTGTGTTGAATATGACATTGGCTGGGATTTAATGGAATTTTTGGATATTTAGGCTGAAGTAGAGTTGTTCTGACTGGTGGTTATCCTTGTCTAAGGAGGTTTGTTATCTATTGTGAGTAGTTTGTCAGTTGGAAGCTCTATAGAATTGAGTTTTCATCAAAGTTTTCTGAAAAGTTTCACAAATATTAAAACAAAAAAAAACCAGAGCATTACAGTCATTTAATGAACCCAAACATATCCGTATTATGCAAAAACGATGCACAAAACTAATATACTCATTTCACTATTCAAAATGAGTATAAGCATAAAAAATTGAATATCCCATTGGCAATATGTGTTTATGCTCTCCTTCCACACCTCCCCACCTCAGAGAGAGTGTGCTATTCCATATTTATTTCTCTGTTTTCAACTAGCACTTCCGGTTCAGCTTTGTCGTCCAGGGACTGCAAGGCAAATGGTGCAGCATTGAATATGTGACAGACAGCAAATCGTATAAACTGAAGTGAATTCTGTTGGCTTGGAGTCGACATATTTTCCTGTTATACGAGTGCAGCAGCAGCAGCAGCAGCAGCAGCAGCAGCAGCAGCAGCAGGAGTTTTTATTTTATTTTATTTGCATTATTTTTTATATAAAATACAGTCGACAAATGTCAGTAAATAATCATTTATCTCTTTTATATGGGAATGCATATTTTTGAAGGAATATTTTTGCCGAGATTTCAGCGCCATATTCGTGCATTCTTTGTGCTGTTGTTCGTTTATTTGCTGGCTGCCGGGGCGTGGCACCTGTCCAGTTGTGGGCATATTTTGCATATGGCATGTGTGTGTGGGTGTGTGTTGGTGTGTGCGGGTGTGCACAGTTACAGTTATCTTTTAACAAGCAAACGAGCCATGAAGCGAGCGCTGCTGCTAGAGGCAGCGTCGACGTCTGCTGACGTGCCTCAAACTGTGGCAGTTGTTGCTGTTATTTAGTGTTGCATACTTTTTTGGGCTTTGCTTTTGGGATTTATTTGCATTTACACTGGCCTCTTGGTACGCTCCAGCCTCCAGCTCCAGCACCAGCTCCAGCTCCTTCTCCTGTTCCATTCGTGTTGTGCAGTTTATTTTGCAAATAGTTTGCCGCAATCTGTGTCTCGTTCTGGCCAGCGAGTGTCGCATTTAAAATTTATGAACTTTTATACACACACACACATACACGCACACCACTCACACACTGCGTGTGTAGGTATTTATATATATATGTATATATTTTAATTTTTCTACACGTGTGCGCAAATCTAAACGTTTTCACCGCTCACCCATAACGCTCTTTTGCTCACTCTTTCTCTCTCACTCCATTTAGCTGCCACTTTCCCTGCCTCTGTCCCTCTCTCTCTTTCTCTCTGTCTCTGGATATCGCTGCCTTTCGCTGCCTGTGTTCATGATGCATGACTATGTAAATAGACATTTTTACACTCTGACAACAGTTTTCATACATTATGGAGTCATGTTTTTCACTTTGCTCCACAGTTTCGCCTCGTTTTGTAGTCGTTGTGTTGCGAAATTTGTTCTGCACCTTTTTAACGTTTTGCATAATTTTATTTGTTCACTTTTAAATTGTTGCCGCTCGTTCTTTATCATTTCTCGTACTTGGCATATTTACGTAGCTATATACAACAAATATGTGATATGGTACAACACTTTTTCAGTGTTAATAATAATACTGAGCTCAAAGTTAGTTTGCAGCTTAGTAGGGCTAAGAAAAGCAATTATCAAAACATATAAATATTAATGCTTTAAACATTTTAAACGAATATCAAGAGGTAAATATTTCAGCAAATCGTGAAATATTTAAATTTCCATAGAGCTAGAAACTAAAAAAAAGCTAAGTTACTGTTGACAGTTTCCATTAATTTACATAGAACAATAGATGTATAGATATACCATTTGGAGGCGGCAAATAGACCTCGCAGCATTTCGGCTGTGCATGAGTATTCTACAGTCAGTAAGGCCCGACTGCAATTTTGTTGCTTTTTTTTTTTCTAATGTTCATGAACTATTTATGTAATATTTACAAATTTTTTTATCGCCATTGTATTTAATTCATTTAAAATTCATTTGATTTTTCAATCCGACTTCAATTTATTCTAGAGTCTAAAAACTCTATAGATTTTCAGCATATTAAAAATTCATTTTTAGCCTTTCAACTTTTGTTCGATTTCAATTGTTTGCAGCAGCATTTGGATTGCTTCACGGCAAATTTGTTAGCATAATAAAATATTTGAAAATACTTTAACGCGAGCGAGCGAGTAGAGCAACTCTGGCAAATAAAGTTGTTAGTTAGTTAGTTTGTTGTAAGCTTTAAGAGTTTGCAGTAGAAATCATATAAAAATCATAATTATTGCAGTTTAGCATAAGCTAGTTAAGTGAATATGTATAAATACTTTAGAGTGGCTCAGATACGAGTGTTGGGGTAGAAGTTTGTCTGTTGGATGAGCTGAGCAGCTATAATTGATAATCTCAGGGTATTGTAGTATATACAAGTGCAGAGTATGATGATGAGTACGATGTGGATTTTGGTAGTTTTGACAGAAGTGTAGACATATGTAGATATAGATAGAGACTGATTCAATTTCGTGTAAACTATAATAAATACATATCTTATAGGACGAGTCCAATAATAGAATTTCAATTGCAAGAATATTAGATCTATCATTGGGACTCCAAGCTTATACCCTATAGAGCCACCCACATCTTTTTGCTAGTTACATAAATTCATTTTCATTCATTCTCAGAGCATATGCAGTAAAACGACTTTTTAAAATGTTTCTGTAGTTGGCCAAGAGACTGCGATTTGGAGTTCCAGTCTAATTGTTGTTCTTTTGCCTTTGCTTTGTTTTCGCCTTAGGCCAATCATGTCTAAAAGGAAGTGAACTTTGTAGTTTGCTACTCAAGCAGCCTGACTGCACAAAACTTGTAAAGCATTTAGCAACACTGAATGGTGAACTGTAAAATATTTGACTTAAAGATTTTGCAAATATTGTTAAAGAGTTGTAAACCAGCTAGTGCGGGTGTGTGTGAATGAGTGTGAGTGAATGTGTGGGCATGTCTTCAGGCTAATTTAAAAGACTAAGCTGAGCATGAGCCCTTGATGTGGCCAAGTCGGAGAGCAGAGTGCGGAACAGTCGATTCGCTAGATCGCATATAGAAGGACATTGCAAGATGATGTTCACATAACTATGCTATTCTACTTCATCTTCCTCTTCGCTCTTCCTCTTTTGCTTATGCAACTATCCTATTCCTAACTATCGATACTTAGCTATAAGTCGATACTAATCTAATCTAATCGCTCTACTACAACAGTTTTAGATTCCATATTATAATTTATATAAAGAGCACAGACATAACTAAATATTTATCGTCTATCAACTTACGATGTCAACTAACATATCGTTACACATCGATATAGATCTCTTAAAGTCATCGTCTCTACCGCCTACCTCTGAAGGCATGTTCTCTTATAGATTCTCAGTAAAGCCCATATATGAAGAGCATAGACATATGCCATAGATATTTATCGTCTCTCAACTAACGATGTCAACTTACACATCGTTAAACATCGATAGATTTATCTTAGTCACTGCCTCTACCGGCTGCCTCTGAAGACATTTTCTGTGGACAACGCTTTGGGCTGGATTAGATATATATAAATTAAGATGCTGTTCGACATGCTTGAAAGCCATTGGCACGCCATCTGCCTCGCAGGGCTCGGCTCGGCCCGTGGGCACTTGAGTTCGATTTTTGTTATCTACAAGCTGAGATGCTGTTTGCGCCGTCATTCAGCGCAACTCAAGCTTATGATTATCTGTGCTGCTAAGGTGCTTATCCAATTATCTAGCAAGTCACTTTGACCTTGTCTGGGTGTGAGTGCGCGCGTGTGTGTGAGTGCGTGCGTGCGTGTGGTCAACCGCATGATTGCGCTGCGTGCGTCGTTTGTCGTGCATTATTGAAACTAAATTGAAGTCGTTATTCAATTTGGCTGCTTTGATTGACGAGCATTTCATGCAATTTGCATGTCGCCATCGCCAATGCAAAATTGGTTAATTAAAATTCCAAATTGCCACCAAGTGGATCAATTAAACATTTATGGGCGTGACGGAAGTTTTGCCATTTGCTAAAAGCTGTCAGTCTTCGGTTGGGTCCATTGTTAGTCGATAAACACGAGGCGAGCCAATGGCATATTAAACGCTCCGCTTTGTATGGGCCAATATTTTCGATAGATGCATAATTGATGCGCTGTGACCAAATTTGTGGGCTCAACACATCGCTGCAGATGCTGCTGT
This sequence comes from Drosophila navojoa, assembly GCF_001654015.2. Next base: position 8,164 of record NW_022047049.1, read on the forward strand.
GGTGCGCTGTGGTGTGGTGTGATGTGATGTGGTGTGATGTGATGTGGTGTGATGATGGCAGCATCATTGTATGCCGCATGCTGCTAGTAAAAATATTTATTTTAATAAATTAAATGCAGTTTGTGCATATAAACGAGCGCATCAGCATGCATTTTTCATATTTTTGAATGCAGTTTCATAAACTACCCCAAGCAGCAAACAAGCAGCTCATGCGCTTACATACCTACTATATGTAAATATGTATGTCTGTATGTATGTATATGTATAGAAATGATATGGAAAAAGCGCACATAAATTACTTTTATATTTTGTCGCTATTTTTATATTGCCAACACTTGTGCGGAAATTGCGCGATGAAACGACTCGACGGCAAAAGCTACAGCAAAGAAATGGCTTACAGCGCCATGGATATGCATTTTTGTAGCCAAACGGTAACACAACAGTACGGCTAAGCCCCCCACGTTTCAGCCACGACAGACGACAGCGAATGAGCGAGGCAGGCAGGAGCCACTCTGGCTGGGTTGGGTGAGCTGTTGCTGCTGCACGGGGCGTATACGCGATATTTACGAGAGATACGCAGCAAATGGCTGCACTGCAAATGCGCCATAATTCAGCTTGAAACAAGCTGAAAACAAAGCAACAACAAAATGCACAACAGCCATGCAAAACAACAAACAAAATAAAAGAGTGGAAGTAGTGAAAAAAACAAAAAAACAAAAACAAAAACAAAACAAAAGGAGCATAAAAAGAATTAACTAAATTATGCATCTTGCACTTAAAGCGGACGTTCGCACGCTTTAAATTTATGTTACGTCGACAAGTGGAGAGTGCAATGATTGGCCCCGCCGCGTATTACAGTTAGGCTGTAAGCAATGAGAGCGATAAACATTAACCACACCAGATAAATATGCAATTACTATGCAAATGGCAAACGGCAAGAGAAAGTCAAAGCAGGCGATATGCAATTGCTTCGTATTGGCTCTGCCAGAGCAGAGTCTAAATAACAGATTATCTGAACTGCAACGGGATCAAGCTCACAATATATATGTACATATGTGCGTACATGCTTGCTTTAAAATCCAATTAAAACAGATATATACATATATGCATACATATGCCATATGCAAGTCTTAAACTTGAAGCTGAGCTCCTTTTGAGTGCATTCGCTTATAAATAGATGTCATACATAATTGTAGAAGTTGAAGCTGCGCACTTTCCTCTTGTATGCAGGCGAATGAAGTGCTTTGAATGGAGCTGTAAAAGCAGACCAACATTTATGCAAAGCGTATCACATAGAAACTGAAACAAAGTAGAAGCCGAGTTAGAGCTGAAAAGTGTAGGACTAGAAGTGGCCAACAGGTAGAAGACTAGAACATACTCTGTATAAATTACCAAGGGAATTTACAATAACAGAAAGAGACAAGTAAAGGAAAAGAAATACGTGTATGAAAAAAAAACACCCCGTTCAATAAATTACCCAAAAATACTAAAAAATACTAAAAATACTAAAAATACTAAAAAAATACTAAAACTATATAAAAGTAAATTAAGTGGAATTTATACGACTTGATAGTACTTTGACTTAAATTTTACTAAGGCTTCTCGATCAATAATAGATATGCCATTCGGCATACATACCAAGTCAGCTACAAGTCAAACCTTCAATTATACGGAGTATACATATTCACTGGCTTCAGGTCATAATACAAAAACTAGTTGTAATTTAATTAAAATAATAAATAAAATATATGAAAAATTTCACAAACATTAAATTTAGTTTTCAAAAGTAATTTCACTTTTTTGCTAGCGACTCAAAGTTGAATATAATGAAATCATGATCTGTGCGTGATTCAAAAAGTCGAGGTAAACACATTTTCAATTAACAATCAAATTTCACATTGAATAAATATAAAAAGCTGTAATCGAAATTCTTTAATTTTTGTTTCACTAGATTAATTAAAAATGAATTGATATACGTATGTGTATATATTATATATACATATATGTATATGTATGTGCATATATATTGCTCGCTGCACAGCAATGGGTTCATTTTTTGGTAAGCACATGCAGCTCTTCTAGTGAAACTTATTTGTTCATTTTTCATTTCATTCGCGTTTTTTGTCGAATATTTTGTTTTTTATTTTTGTTTTGCCAATAATTAACGAACAAGCGCTTATGTAAAAGTTGTTCATTGTAGCAAAAACAAATGAACAAAATGAAGGCAGCAAAAAAATGAAGTACGTCTGTGTGTGTGTGTGTGTGACTGTGAACACAACAAGCGCATTAAAAACGAACAAAAATATATATATAAGTGCAGCACATAAAGAGGCGTAACAATAACAAACATGTGCCATATACAAATAATTCGCGTTGTCGAGTTTCCCATTCGAAACTCCCTCAGCGACACACGAAATTGTCAAACAAGCTTTGCGCGAGGGGCTGAGCAGTGGCAGTGGGCGGGGCAGGTATTTCAGCCAGCAAAAAGAATTGAAAATTAAATTTAAATGTAAAACAATTTGCCGCAGTGTCTGACGTGGCCTTTGAAAAGCAAACTATTTTCTTGCCCAGAGCTGGCCAGGCAACCAACTCGATGGCATTTTGTGGCCAGTGGTAAATATTAAACAAGACCCGAATGCAAGAGCAGAGCAAAAGAAAAAACAGAGAAATTAAAATTGTTAAAAAAAAGAGTGCTGTGACTGATATACTCTGGAATTGTCTGCTGTAAAACATGTAATAAAAAATATTACAAAAAATTGTTGCGAGTTATGTGATAATTTAATTACACATATCGCATATACTGAAATACATTTCTTTATATGTAGCTTGAAATATAGAGCTTAAAATGCAGCAAATTAGCCCAAAAAAAGGTTTTTTTTCAGAACAGGCTTATACCTATTCTATTTGGAGAGTCCAGATAGATAGAGCTAGCTAAGGAATTGAAGAGTGAGCGAGTTAATGCTGATTGAAGCAAATTAAAATTGGCAGCTTTCAGTCAGACAGTATTGTAAAAAGCTCATGATATGTGCAGCTATTATTTATAAAAAGTTGTTTAGCTATGAGTGTGCAACTATTTTACAGTTAATTAGGCTCAAAGTAGCAACAGCTGATAAGAACAGATAAGAGAGAATAAGATAGGTAGGCAATCAACGATATGTATATCGCTTTCCTCAAAGAGAGAGAGAGAGAGAGAGAGAGAGAGAGAGAGAGAGAGAGAGAGAGAGA
>NW_022047050.1:0-11380 GCF_001654015.2 Drosophila navojoa
TTGTCTTCGGAAAAAGCCAGATTTGACGGGAAAAAAGCTGAATTGGCAGCAGTGAACACAACACGAAAGCGTATAAAGTGCATGCAATATCAAATGACACTCAACTACAAGCTTCAGCAACCGCCTGCCGTCCTTGCTTACTTAACAGCAACAGTTGAAAATGTACACAGCTAAAAATTTGGGTTACACTTAAAGAAAAAAAAAACTAATTATATATAAAATATGAAAATAATAATAAATTATTTCCAATCAAAAACTTTTAAACTGCTGAGTTAAATTGCAAAATTTTATTTCACCTATATAAAATTTTTAATTTAATTTTTGTTTTGCTCTTTCTTTGTTTTTATATGTTAATAAGTCACTTAATTTACTGCGCACAAGAAAATTATGCAAATTATATTGAAATTCGACACAATTTTCAACAGCTTTTTTGGTTTTTTAATTTTTTCTGCGGTTTGTTGACCGGTTCAGTAATTTTAAGTGGCAAAAATATAAAAAAATATAAACAACAAATTTGCCAAATGCGCCGACTTGGATATTTCTTTATATTTTGCAGTTCATATATTTGCCTTGATCAATGAAATCAAATATTTTTTTTACAATTAAAATCAATTACCGTATTCTGATTTCTGCTTGTAAAGTTTCAAATTTATATGCTAGGAAAACAGGAAATATTTGCGTAATTGCGTACTTCACTAGCGCAATAATTTTTCTTGCCGTGTTGATTCTTTAACGCTTGAAGAAATAATTATTGGGCAATAGAAGAATAACCTCCAAAACTGGCAACAGCTGCTACTACAGCTGCAGCAGCGTAAAGGGGAATATAAAAAAGAACCGCTAAGCATTCGACATACAAACAAAAACAACAACAACAACAACGACCTCAACAAAAGCACAGCAGCAAAGTCAACGGCAGGCGGAACTTGTTTACGAGTGCCCCCAACAACAGAGGAATAGAAGACAAACGAATATTCTCTCACATTTAAAACGGCAAAAGTCTTCTACGCCACAAGACAGACAGAGAGCGAGCAGAGAGAGGCCAATAGAGAACGGCTGCTTTGCGACTGTAATTTGCCATTCATATGGTTGTCGTTGTTTTTGTTATTTCAAGCATCGCCTCATTAACGGCAAGCCCTCACACACATACACACTCCAATATGCCTATGCATACATTTATACAGTCAAAGTCTGCGACCCAGTGACGTCTTCCAAGTGACGTAGCAATGTCGCCAGAGTGTGTATGTAAGTAAATATGTACATGCATAGAACTATTTACAGCAGCAACATGGCAGCAGCAGCAACAGCAAGAGCAGCGCCCTGACCTCTGCACACAGACAGCTCGTTTCAATGTTATGCAAATGTTGGTAACAGCGCGCTGTAGCGCTTGCTTGTAAGAGAGAATGTGCTGGGAACTAACTGTAGCAGAGTGAATGGGATAGAAATTGTAACAGTAGCAGTCCCAGTTTTAACAATAAATGCAGTTTATCTCTTATTAAAATCTGATTAAATTTAAGCATTATAAGCCCTTTCTCAGGGTTATTAATTTGGTAGACTTAGATGCTCAGCATGCTGCCTAGGAAATTCCATGGCTTAAAGTACGTAAGCCTTCCCTATTTCTTTTTCTTGCAACTATAAGTAGCAAATCTTTTTCTCATTTCAACTGTCCGCTTTCCATCAATCTGAATTTCCACACATATTTTTCTTGTATTCAGTAAACATCATCATCATCATTAACTCACACATTTACACACTCACACAGATATGCACTTGGGCCCAGTTTACATCATCTTTGGTATGTGAAAATCGTTTCCGACTTCCGCATAAGCGTCACATTTTCTGCTAGGGGGTTACTTCTGGTTGGGACAAGTCACTGCTGGCGTTACACCTGCCTGATAGCAATTGACGAGCTGGATGAGGAGGAGAAGGTAGTGGAACTTATTGATTTTACAGCTGCTTTTCAATGCTCAAAACAAGTGTTTTTTTTTTTTCAAAGCACAGACTTTATGGATACTCTATCATTGATTATTAAATATTGTAGTTATAATTCCACCCAGAAACTTCTGAATTCAGTTACTTGATCATGTAAGAGGCTTATAATCGATTTTTATCCATATAAAAAATAACTAAAGCAAAGCTACGCTAATCAATTTGAGCTTTACTTAGTTATGGATCTATATATATGTATGCTGAAATGATCTACTAATGTTCCATATAGCAAGTACCCTCTCAACATATTCCACTCAAATACAGGGTATAGAAACACACAAATTTGTTTGTTTTGGTCGCGTGCCATGCATGCGTCCACTGTAATTTTCTCGGAACTAGAGTCATGTCTCGCTTTCCATATTGAATTGGTAGCTGCGCCGGAGCGGAGGGCGGGGTGGGGGTCATGCTTCGCTTGTCACCTCCCACCCCAGCTGGACAGGTGCAATGCGAGGCTCTGCCTCTTCTACGCGAGGCACGCGTCACATGTGTGTGGGCTGAGGGCCAAGAGCTAGAAAAATCAATTGCGCCTGCTTTGTGGGTCAACTTGCTTTTCAAAACAACAAAAAATTTTGTTTTCCGTAATGCGCCTTAAAATTTACATCATGCAAACGCCGCCCACTCCCTTCTAAGGGGCGCTGAACTTTTAAGGGGAAGGGAAGTGAGACGGCGCTCAGTTGAAAGCGTTTGCACAGCTCTACAAGGCGTGGGCACCAACACTCTCCACACCACACTTTACTCTCTACACACTGTGGTCGGCGGGCTCGCTCAATCTCTCTCTCTCTTTCTCTCTCTCTCTCTCTCACACTCCCTCTCTCCAGCCCAGCGCGTCGTTTGACTTGACAGCCGCCTTCGCTATGTGTCCTCTCTCTCGAGCTCTCGCTCTGTTCCTTTCTCTTACGTTGCGCCCATTCCATTTACGTTGTCAGCTTTTCATTCAGTTTTTTTCGCTTGCTGACAACTTTGTTGTTGTTGCTTTATTTATTTTTAGCCTCTTGCTGATAAAAAAAAAATCGTAAAGCGAATTCTTTGGCTTGTTGGTATATGCGTTACGCTACGCTATGCTTGTGCATGTATGTGTATGTGTGTGTGCATGCTTGAGGGAGTTTCTCTCCCTTCAGATATACATATGTATGTACGTACATACATTCATATATACCCTTTTATAACTGTCTTATAATGATATGTGGTCATATTAAGAGAACAAGCACAATTCATTTTCTTTTTTATTAACATCATATAAAATGTACTCAAGTAGATTTATTTTAAGATCCACCCACCTTATGATATCCTTTCTTTCTTTTATTGTTCCATTTAAAGAGCCCTCTTATCAATTTATTGAATTTATATTCAAATCTTCTGCTGTCTATTTTTGATTTATGAACTGAAATCTTAGTCTTATCATATAAACAAACAGTTCTCTTTAAAGACATATAAATATCCCCTTTAATACTCGAAGCTCTAAGCTAAAAATACCTTATCTAAAAACTTCCCGCTAAATGAAAAAAGATTTAAGCATATTATTATTTCCAAGAATCACATTCAAGACTTTTTCACAATATTATGCCAAGAGATAAGAAAGAACTTGAAATCGAACAAATGCAATAAAAATTGCCCTCAACGCAATTAGATCGTTAAATTTATTGCACTTCCTCGATAAAGACAAAAGATAAGACCGCACACGTTCGATAAGACCAAAATTTGTTTGCTCGTCAAATAAGCGTAGAAAAAAAAAAAACATTAAAGAAGCAGAACAATTACAAATTTATTTCCTCGCTAAATATAATGTATGTATGTATGTAGATAGGGGCGTACCTATAGCGATAAGACCCGCCGCCCAGCTGATAACCCATGCGTCCCAAAGACGACCTTGGGTAATAAAAAATCAAACCAAAACCAACAAATTATAGTTGCTTTGTAAATCTTTTTCGACTAACAACAAATCTGTTTCGCATGCAAATTAGCTAAAGTTGCTAATAAAAATATGTATAAATAAATAAAAAATAGACGGCAAAATTAACAAAGCTAATAAATGTGTTTGAAAAACCCTCAACCTAAATAGAGCAAAGCTAAGCGTAAACCGGTTTTTTTCTCGGACTTTTCGGGGTGCGCGAGCACCCAAAAACCTAACTAGACAAAAAAAAACTAATTGGAATTTTAGATTTTCAACGAAAAGGTAAATAAGGAAGAGCGATAAGCTAAATAAAAACAACAGAAAACGATATAAAACTAAAAGCAATTTAAATATAGTTTTTTTTTTTTAAGCTTTGTTAAGTTCAATACGTATTTTATAAAAATAAATAATTGCTGAGATACAAATAATGAAATTATTATTAAAAAAAAAAAAAAAAAAAAAAAACATTGTATAATTAAAGTAACAGCAATTAAATATTTTTTTTATTTATTTTATATATAGTACAATTATTATTAAAAAATATATATACTTTTCTTTATTTTTATTTACAAATATTGAAGAATTTCAGCATTAAATTATTTTACTAATACTACTAATAAACTATATAAAACATAAATTTGTTTATTAAAGAAAAGTAAAAACCATTAAACATTACAATTTCTATTTCGATATACTGATTTATTGGAAAAAAAAAAGATGTATTTCCTACAAACATCTTACTCCCATTCGCTATCGAAGCGTATTCCTAATGTAAGTACATAATATACGTACACACGCTTAGCTTAATTTTCAGCCTAATATATTTTTTTATTATGTCTGGTCTGCAATACAGTTTATCCTCACATAAAACGAAAAAGGTCTAAGAAAAATATCACAAATAATCAGAAAAAAAGAGAGAGCCGCCCACAGAGCAGAATTGTGACTGCAGGCAGCGCAGCTGAGCTTGAAATGAGCATTCAATATAGTGATATAACTGATATATGTACATATATATATATATAAATATGTACATATGCATGCATACGTTTAAGTTTAACTAAATATATTTTTCAATTTAAAACTGTCGCCAAGTGCGGGCGACAATCAAATCAAATCAGCGAATGAGTTTAAATGCGACACAATTTTATATTTTATATTATATACATATACAGTATACATATATGTAACGAGTTAGGTAAGCGTTTAGATCCTGACGGAATGTGAAAAGAAGGCAAAGTTCGTTTAGAACACCTGCTAAATGGATTGGCCTTTGTGTGTTAGATTTTTACCTTTGTACCTTTACGTAGAGCTTTAGTTCGCCTGCCGGAAGAGATCAATTTGTGGGCCTGGCCGGCAGCTTGCGCAATTTAATTGCCTAATTGCAGTCGCAGATACATTTACAGATACATTCATGCAACTAGCAACAGATACAGATACAGCTATAAAAGCTCTATGCTGTCTAGGGTTGAACGGAGCTGAGGGCTGAGATTTACCTAGGCCCAATTCTCAGTGCCGCAAATGTGCACAAAATACAAAAATAGTTGAGAGCAAGAACTACGAAGCGGGAGTAATAGAGGCGGAGAGAGGGATAGAAAGAGAGTAGAATAGGGTACAGTGAACTTGCAAAACGAGTTCAACAAGATTTCAGGGAAGCAAAGAGAAAACAAAAATTATAATAATAAAAGATGAGAACGAGTAAACCAAAAATGTCAGAGTGGTAAATACCCTTCAGCGAAAACTACTTATTATATATTACAACTTATTATTAATAAAAATATTTTGAATATTTAGTTAGCTTTTTATATTAAATTAATATTTTGTATTAATATTTCTACTATTTTCTGCATTAAATATATATTTAGCTTACGTTTTATAGCTTGCTGTGGCTCTCGAATTTAAAGACCTTTCGTTCATTCTATCCGAGAGCAATTATCATAAATCCCAAATTATTTATACAATTCGCAGTAGCCCACGCAAATAGCTCGCACTTCAAAATTTGTTTTGTTTATATAGATGCTACGAAGAAACAATAACAAATCGAAAGCAAATTGCAAATTTTTCCTTTCAGTTTTATTTGTAGTTTCAGCAATAACGAAATAGAAAGCAAAAGCTGAAACAAATTTCGCTACCTCTGAATAGATTGTATTGTAGATCTATAGCTATATAAATAATAGTATATTCGCATCTGTTTATGTTATAATTCTATAGTCCGAAATTCTCTTCAATTTTTGCGTGAGATTCATAAATAAAAGATCGACTGCTGAAAGCTGCTGTCAGCGGATTTTACGAAATACTTTGAACTTGAATTGCGCAGAAATTGGAAGATTCAGATGCGCATATATATATGTAAAAGTATATAAATACAGATATATATATACATATATACCAATAGATTGTCAGATTTCCATTCAGATACTTGTTGGTATTTATATAAATACAGATGCAGATACATATGCGGATACATCTACATATACAAATGCATATATGTAAGTTCAGATAAATTGATATGTGCTGACATGAATACACATAAGAGATACAATTACATATGTAAAAACATTTTAAGATATGCTCAGATACATTTACATGTCTAATACAGATCCATTAACATATGCTGACATGAATACAGATACATTTACATATGTATACACACATTCAGATACATTTACATAGAGCTCTTTAGGAAGGGCTGAAACAAATAGTTGAACATCAGGGAAGCCTCAGGGAAGTATTGATAAAAATAATGCCCAACTGGCTTAATATCTGTTATGTACCTATAACACCTAATTTAGGCCTATACATGGTATACATATTTGACGAAAAAAATACCTTATCCACATAATAAGATAAAATATTTATTTGTGCAGTGAAATATTGGATTATTGGAATTGAACTAAGGGAAAATTGTAATTTTAATCCCACAGTCTTCATTCTTACTATGTTATATTATAATTCTGTAGACATCAACACTTGTTACATTTACACAATTAACTAATCAGCTGTTGGCCAAGAAAGTTCAACCGCCAATCCATAAAAAGTAAAAAAAAATCTTCAATTTTCTCACACACCTGCAGATAAAAATCTAGAACAGCTGTTTTCAGCAGCTGTTAAGCTAGTTTGGCATAAATGTAAAATGCAAAACCTATCGATTATCGATGACAACGAGACAATGCAAATTTACGCACATACTTAGATACTAGAAATGCGAAAACGTATGAAACATACCTCGTAAAATGCTTAAATTGCAACCTCTTTCTTTTCACAATTTAGATTGGGGATTCTGTTGTCGACGTCACGAGCAGCTGTTGGCAGAGAATATTTTTTTTATATATTAAAACACGCGCGCAAACACTATCTAACGAAACTTTTATATATGTTAAGCGCAATGAGATAAGAAGCAACAACAATAACAACAGTTACAGCAGCATTAGCGACGGCGGCAGTGGCAAATTTTTCTCTCAATGAGCGCCCAAAAAACAGAAATCGAAAATCGACAGCGCCGTCGCTCTCACCAATACAGAGACAAATAGCGACAGGGCGTCGTATTTAGCACTGTTAATGTAGTTGCAGTTATTGTTGTTGCTTTAGCTTTTCATTGTTCTCTAAATAATAATGGACGCTTAACGCTGCTAACTTTTTTTTTTTTTTAAACACTTATTTGCTTTTAGCTCATATTTGGCAAACATTTCATTGTAAACATTTTCTCTTTAAAATTTCAGCACTTTTATTAACATTTTTGTGGTGAAAAGGCGCATCGCACAAGCACACGCACACATACAAGCGAGCATGCATAAAAGGCACTAACACACACACAGACACAAACACATGTACACACGATGCTGCGTCTGCCTGCCTGCTGCTTCTTCTTCGTCAGAGCGCAGTTGGTTTTGTTGTCGCGTCGTTTTGCTTAAATTTATACATTGTAACTGTGCTTTAGCAGGTTTGCATGAAACGCGTTTCATTATGTTTTTTCAACAGCAGCAACGACAGAATTCTATTTTCAAGGCACACAAATTGCCACCCACGAACGAAACGCAAAATATAGCAAACATCGCACGATTTGGAAGTAATTCAATTATAGCAAACACAATTACCGTTTTTCTCTTCAGCGTATTTACGGTTATTATTATAAACTGTGAAGCACAAATCCACATTAATATTATGCAAAACGAAACGCACCCAAAACGCGACCTCACCGTCCGCTTGTAAGATTGTTAATGTTAACATATTATGTTAATTCCATCACTCATAGAATGACACACTGTTAAACTCAAAAGAGGCTGTTCTGAGTTCCCAAAAAACAGCGCTGTTAAATTTAACTATATGTTATCGACGAGCGCATTTCACGAAAAACGAATGATGATGAGACTTTAAATACATTCCTTATTTATGAGCTTTAATAAGCGAAGCAAATTGTCCCCTATTTATGTTGTATACTCGGTTGAAATTTACTTATGATATCATGCTGTTAAACATATATTTCAAATGTTATGTTAACGATCTGTCAATACTCGTGTGGCACTGTTGCTCATAAATTGTTTTTAAAAAAATTAGTTTTGGTGCGCTTTTGCGCATTTATGTATATGAACGAATTGTGACGCCTAAATTTTGTAAATAAATGCGAATTATTATCTTTTTGTGCATTTTGTCTAGTGTTTCCAAACTCAAATTTCTTCGCCACCTACCGACAAAAATATTTGAAGTTCACCGCGCAAGCTAAGACAACAACCAACATACAATGAACTAAAGATGGCGACTTGTTTTAATATTTTGTTACGCAAAAACAACACTATGCCGCATATTTATACATATTTATGTACATGAGGATCGTGTGTACGTGTAGAGGGATCTATAAATTGTGAGTGCCCATACCTTATGCACATGACGGGTACCACCTCACTAGATCTACCTCTACCACAGCCTCTCGAACTGCATTTGCCTCTACCCTCTTCTCTTCTCTCACAATTTTTTGTTTTACTTTCTCATTTATTTAATGAAACATACAAATTTCGACATGTATGTAAGGTATGGTGACATTTCTATCGTGCACTTATGGTTTGATAGTACCTAGATTTCCTTCTGAAGAGCAGAGTAGTTAGCAACAGGGTCCACAGCCGCCACAGCAGCGTCCAAAACAGGGTCCACAGCAGGAATAGCGATAGCAACATCCGCCACAGGGTCCACAGCAGCCAGCGCAGGGTCCGCAGCAGCCACCGCAAGGTCCACAACAGGAGTAGCAAGGTCCGCAACACATTTTGCTAGGTGCTGCTGGATGGTAGACAAACGATTAGATATCAGATATCCTCAGATATTTAACATACCGAACCTACATTATTCTTGGGTTCTTCACGGAAAAAGGTACTACAATAATTATATCCAATAATAATCTCAGTGTAGCTCTCAGAAAATTTCGATGTGGTTGAAAATATCCAAAAGCCAGCACACTCGATATATATATTTAAATATAATTGTTACAGGAAGGACTTCAACCTGAGGATAGATGGAAAAATATTTATTGTATTTGTTTAACACTTATTTTTTTTTTATAATTTTACTTACATTTCCCAAAAAATAAGTAAGCACACATAAAATATATAGAAGTATACGGGACGAGCCGAAAAGTTTGAATGAGTATTAGTTGAGTTGATGCTTATAGGCCGGGCAAAATGGGGGAGAGTGGATTTGAAAAGCCTGTTTAGATGTTTATATTTTGAACGGCTCTGCCACGACTTGGTTTAGTTTATAGGGCCTATCGATGGAAATCAGAGAAGACGACACATGATGAGCTATCGAAATATATAATAAATTCGTACTGCGCGAAGTACGAGCATACGTGGAATATTTCAAATCTCTAGCTTTTATGGTTCACGAGATCTCGACTTAACTCGTCGCCCCGATCAAGACCGTGGCAGATCCCAGAAAGATTATGATCCTCAGCTCGATTTATCGATATACCCATGTTCTTCTGTCCGTACGTCCATATGTATCAGCGCTCAAATCGAGTTCGTAACTAGAATTTTTAACTATTCTTGTTCTCATTTGATCTTTTAAAAACCTTATCCATATTTGGGCTATAAAATTATATTTCTTGTATCTTAGAGAGAGTTAGAGTCGCGAAATTCTGCATTTAGATTCTTGTGCCTGTGGTACACTTTTTTCTTGGTTGGCAATACCGACATCAAAGCTAAGCTCTACTATCCCTGCTCATTTGAAGGCTGCCCCCAGTCAGATGATATAAATACGGTAGAATCCGGTTATACCGACGCCTGGTTATAGCCGGAGAAAGCTATAAACGTATAAGTTTGTCTGGGAAGCACAATTCACGTCCGTACGGACACTAACGGGCTTCTACATTGAGCCTAGTAGGCTCTGGCAGTTTGAACTGCTATTGCCTTGGTCGATTTACGAATAGGCCTCATTCCATTTTAGAGCCTTGTCCTGTTGAAATATATTCGACATTGCTTTTGTAAAATTGTGTAAGGTTTTTGGGAATGTAAGTGTGAATATAAAATACAAATAAATAAATAGATAATCCATTTTATAAACATTATTTCATATGTCTAAAATAGGTTTCAGTTGTTTCTGTGAACAAATAACACCAGCTTTGGATCGGAGAGCAACAGATTAGCTCGCTGAAAATTTTCTGTTTTATCGAGGATCATCGCTCAACTCCCAACTACTTCCTATTTCCGTGAAGAGAATTTCTGACAAGTGAGTCTTGGAATATACTCTGATTTTAACATATATCCCCCTCTCCCAACCCTTTGACACTTCCAGTATGTGCCGCAAACTCTACCCTTGCTGCGGTGGCGGTGCTTCGCCCTGCTGTTACCCACCGCGTCTCTGCTGTGGCGGCTGTGGTCCTTGCTGCGGCTCGGGTCCATGTTGTGGCGCTTGTGGACCCTGCTGCGGTGGCTGCGGCCCCTGCTGTGGACCGTGTGGCCCTTGTTAGAATGCGTCTTCAGAACGAAATTCAGGCACTGCACAGCAAAAGTGATGAAAACCATTTTCATGTTCGTTTCGTTTGTAATTTAAAAATTGATTAAAGTAAATAGATATTCTGGGGCGAAAAATCAAGAGTAATTCAATTAACAGCGGAGATATTTAGTTAATTTTGTATTTAATAATCAAGAATGTTGTATACATAGATTTTTATACCGCTAAATTCATTTAGTTCTCAAAAGCGGAGCTAGACCTTCAAATCATAAAGCCACTTGCGAGATAAAATTTTCATAATACCTTGCATGGATCAACAATTCCTAGCACTGCACTACAATAACAATTTCGAGAATCAAAGTTATTTAAAAAAACGTTGACAAAAAGTATTGTGTATGGAAAGATCCAAGCCGATCCTTTTCACCTTACCACCCCATACAAAAACATTCCAAGCACATTTGAATTTAGCTATTTATTTATACACACATTGATGTTTCACCTAGATTTCGTTCTGAAGATGGTTCGTTTTTAGCAGCACGGGCCGCAGCCACCACAGCAGCCGCCACAGGG
>NW_022047051.1:0-11348 GCF_001654015.2 Drosophila navojoa
TCTTCCCTTCTGTGTGAAGAGTATACCGAACTCTTCAAACCGTTCGCCAACCTCGTACAAAATATTTGCGTTTTCGTTATTATTTGTGGTCAGTGGTATTATAAAAACTATGATGAGATATTAACAGAATTAAATTAATAACTTTGACTTTTTATGAAAAAAAAAACAGCATTGTTTTAATTTTTGCTACTTTCTCAGCTATTTTAGAAAAAAGTTGGCTACTTTCAGCCCTCGGTTTTGATACTTTTGCTGAAAAAATTTCGGCAACACTGATTTAGTGAGCTGCTGCTTGTGCTCACATGCATACATACATATACATATGTACATATTTCAGAGAACAGAGAGCAGAGAGAGCGAGAGAGCAAGAACAAAAATTGAGCACAGACATCTTTTATTTAATATTTGACCATCTCGGTCGAGCGCATGAAGCGGAATGATTGTGCTTTCGTATATTTTCGTAGCCCGAACCTAAAAGTGAAGAGTCGAGCAAATACGAAATTGATGGGCCCTAGGAGGCAAATTTCATATTTGGTCAGTGGTACTACATGTCTAGTCTATGTGTTCTTTGGTCAGTGATAATATAATGGTTGGTCAATTGAGCGAACTTGTGGTTAGTTCATGTGAACGTCATATGAGCAACGGATAACTGGAGTGAACTGAATCAATAAAAATCTGAGGTTCTTTAGGACGTTCAAAATTGAGCTGCCTCAGTGAACTGATTGCTAGGGCTTCGATACAATTTGTAAATTCCGAAATCGATGCCAAACAATATAGACAACCAATAATGGCGCGTAGTAAAATTTGGAAATACTATGATAAAATAGATCTCCAAACAGCACAATGTGTACTCTGCGAAAAGATAATAAAAACCTGCGGCAACACCTCCAACCTCATGAAACACATGAAGACTCATCCACAAATGTAAGCCAACAGCTCAGAATATTTGAGTACATCTACTCAGTAGCGTTTGCTTACAGCGATGTCAATGACCATGATTCGATTGTAGTACGAGGCATCCTCAAACGTGAACCAAATCCCATCAAGAGCCGCGGACGAAAGCAACCTAAGCATGCATCCATTCAAATTAAGTCGGAGCCTCAGCAAGTGGTTGATGCAGAACAAGGTAATAACGATATGGATGTCAACCTGATCGAACTTGTTAATGCGGAGGCACATGCAGCGGTCGAAAGTGTCGGGAATGAGGAAACGTATGCAAATTGGGCAACGGCGGGAGCAGAGACCGAGTCCGCCGCGGAGACCGTAAGCGCAGAGGACATTATAGAATTTGAGCCAAACCAAATGCACAACGACGAAACTCATCCAGAATTGGATCACTTGATAGCCAGGTCGGTCAAGTATTCAATTGTTTATAATATACGGCTGACTGTTTATGTTTCTGACTGTTCTCTATTTGCAGTAACAATGTTTATATGAACAGTTTAGCATACTTTCTGTGCCGCGACAAACAGCCGCTAAATATTATACAGGGTGAGGGGTTTAAGCGCTTGGTCCAGGTGCTCTGCCCTATCTTCCGTTTACCCAGCTCTGAGCAGCTCGCCGCGCACATTGGCCAAAGAACGCAGATTCAAATAGCCCAATTGCGACAACAATTTGCCCACATACAAAGTCTGTCGCTGAGTTGCGCCATCATCTCAAATTCTGACCAGCAATTGAGTTACCTAGAGGTGGCATCTCACTACAACGAGGGCCTGCATCGTCGTTCAAAAGCGCTATCTGTGCAAAGGCTGCCATTGCAGTATAATGTGAATAACATTGTGGAACGTTTGGAACGCATTTGCCACCGATTCGATATAGACAAATCGAAAATTGTTTGTATTGTTAGCCGCAGTGATCAATTGATGGAGAATGCGGTAGCTACGCTGCTGGGTAGCCAACGGCACGTGCCTTGCTTTGCCCATCTTCTGGAAGAGCTGATCGAGTGTGTCGTCCAAAGACACGAGTTTAGTGCTCTTTGCGACAAGGTGCGACGCTGTCACGGCCAACAATTGAAAAAGTTAGATGTAGTTGGAAAGCCTTTGAGCAGCTATGAAATGCTGGAACGCTATGTTAAGCAAGCGACACAACAGCACAAACTGTTGGCAACGGATGCATTGACGGACGCTGAGTTAGATTTGGCTACGGATCTGATTACATTGTTGGCTCCATTAGCTAATGCAGTGCGTCAATTGTGTGGCACAAGTATCGGCTGGTATCCCAGTGCCAGTAAGGCATTACCCATTGCCTACACTGTTCTCAACGAACTGAAGCAGCCAGAGAGTGCAGAGCAGCAGCATCATCAAATCGTATATGATTTGCGTCAATTTATTATCCGTTTTTTGGAGGAACGCTTCGAGGACATGGAAAATAATACGCAATTCGCGCTGTCGAGTCTTTTAGATCCACGCTTCCGCAATATGCCCTTCCAAAACCCTTCGCAGGTTGCCAAATATATGACACAATTGTACGAGCTTTACGAGGAGAAAGGCGGGGAGATGCCTGTCGAATCGAATGAGGAAGCAAACACGGACAACTACGACATATGGGCAGCATATAGAGCCTTTTCACACGAGAAGCACAAGCACATCAATATGAATGAGACTGAGAGTATGGATGAGATATCGAGCTATTTCTGCTCTAGTATTAGCAGCCTACAGACCGAGCCACTGTTGCTGTGGAAGGATCTCGTACAGTTTCATCCCTTTCTGCACAGTTTGGCCAAAAAGTATTTGCATATACCAGCATCGGCCTTACCGCCGACACGAATATTTACAAGTGGCGGCGAAGAAGTAGTAGCACAAGATGGTAAATCCTTAGACGAGCAATTGAGCAACATGGTTTTATTGTCGGATTGTACAAGGGATGAGTGGCAATTATAGTACTAGCACATATATGTACTTATATTAGAAAATTTTTTATCATTGTAATCACTTGCGTTTCTGTCGTGTTTGTGTGAAAAGTTGTATACCCTGTAATAAGTCAATAGAAGTTTGTATTTAATTTATTAACCCTTTTTGGCACCTATTTATATTTTTTAGTATTTAATCGATTGCAAGTCTGTTACATTAATCGATATATATTAACAGTCTGGCTATGTTGTGCAGTACTGATGACGTTTTTTCACGAATTGTATTTTTAAAGCATATTTGATGTGAAAAATTGAAACAGCAATATGCAAACGCATAAAACAATAAAGTAACACCACATACACACTGCGGGTGCCGAGTGAGAGTCATCTAGACAGCAGCGATAACATACGGGGGAGCACACGCCGATGCGGCAGCGCGAAAGTTGCAGTCGCTGTCGTTCTTTATACTGACACATGCACGCACGTAGAAAGTAATTAGTAAGAGGCTGGTATTAAAAACATAACTGCAAAACGACCTTGGAGTTGCATACAATATGCAAAATAACTCCACAAAAACCAAGGAAATGTTTATCGTGCGTGCTCTAGAGAAAATCCTTGCCGATAAGGACATACGGCGTTCACATCATTCTCAGCTCAAGAAATCTTGTGACACAGCTCTCGAACAGATCAAAGCGGAACTCATCAATGCGGGCCAAATTGCCGAAGGAAATGAATTACCATGCGCCGCGTTGCCGCTTCCCAAAAACGATGCGGCGAGCATTATCAACGCGGAAACCTATTTCCTGCCCTTCGAGCTAGCATGCAAGAGTCGTTCGCCGCGCATAGTTGTGACAGCATTGGACTGTTTGCAAAAGCTGATTGCCTATGGTCATCTGACGGGCGCTATTCAAGATTCTGCAAATCCGGGACATTTGCTCATCGATCGTATTGTCATCACCATTTATGGTTGTTTTAATGGCCCGCAGACGGATGAAGGCGTTCAGCTGCAGATCATCAAGGCGCTACTCACCGTTGTGACGTCACAGCATGTTGAAATACATGAATTCACGTTGCTGCAGGCTGTGCGCACCTGTTATGACATCTACCTATCCAGCAGGAACCTGGTCAATCAGACAACGGCCCGTGCCACACTCACACAGATGCTAAATGTGATCTTTGCGCGAATGGAGAATCAAGTCTATGAAGTACCGCCTCCACCATCAACGACGACGACGACATCAATCAATGGAAGCATAAGCAGTCCGGAAGGTAATGGTGAGGATTTGACGACAACGACGACGACAACAACAACGGTAGTAACGGAATCATTGGATAGCGATGAAGCCATTGCCTCAGAATTGCTTTCTGAGATAATAACAGGTGGGTGAAAGCGAATCAGTCAGTAATCGTAAATTATCGATAAAGATAGAGGCCACAAATATGCACCAGTGTTGACCATGTTGAAAACCGCCGTACAGAAAAGCAATATTTGCAAGCTAACATATACGGAAGTTAACAGCTAATGTACATGTAATTTAACATGTAATATGTAAATATATGTATATAAAACCAAAGTCCACAATGCGAATAATATTTAAGTTGTGTGGGTATTAGGAATGAGCAAATAAAAATATAATCTGTGATTTCATATACTTTTAGCTGCTTTCAATGAGGCAATGAAGGAACAGAGCTCAGATTCGGAACTGGCTGAAATTGAGGGATCTGTGAATGGAAGCGGCTCCGTTGATTCTTCGCACTCTGATCACGATAGTGTTGAGTTGCACAGCGAAAACGATGCTATAGTTACGGCTAAATTCACGCACATTCTGCAAAAGGATGCGTTTCTTGTGTTTCGGGCCTTGTGTAAGCTGTCGATGAAACCATTACCCGAGGGTCATCCCGACCCTAAGTCTCATGAACTGCGCTCCAAGGTGTTGTCTCTGCATTTGTTGCTGCTCATATTACAGAATGCCGGCCCCGTCTTCCGCTCCAACGAGATGTTCGTCATGGCCATAAAACAATATCTATGTGTTGCCTTATCCAATAATGGGGTTAGCCTGGTGGCCGAGGTCTTCGAATTGTCGCTCTCTATATTTGTGGCACTACTTTCAAATTTTAAGGTGCATTTAAAGCGCCAGATAGAGGTATTTTTCAAGGAAATCTTCTTGAATATACTGGAAGCTAATTCGAGTTCTTTTGAGCATAAATGGATGGTCATTCAAGCGTTGACGCGTATCTGTGCGGATGCGCAATCCGTGGTGGATATCTATGTGAACTACGACTGTGATTTCTCGGCAGCGAACCTGTTCGAGCGTCTGGTTAATGATCTATCAAAGATTGCGCAGGGTCGCCAGGCCCTTGAGTTGGGCGCTAGTCCCATGCAAGAGAAATCAATGCGCAAGCGCGGCCTCGAGTGCCTTGTATCGATATTGAAGTGCATGGTTGAGTGGAGTAAGGATCTGTATGTCAATCCTAATATGCCAGCACCCGCCCTACAGGTGAACTACATTTACATTTGCTTACATATTTATTTTGTTGAGGTAACTTCTAATTGCAGGTGCAGGCGATTCAGTCGCCGACTTCAACCATGCAGGAGACGCAATTGGGTGACAATGTGGATGCGCTCTCCGCCCACAATTCTAGCCTGCGCTCAACACATGGCGGTTCGAGTCACAGCCTTAATTCATATGGCAGTGTCAAGAATCAGGAGTTATTGGATTTGCCCGAAGCTTTAGAGGAGCGCAAGATGCGCAAGGAAGTCATGGAGACGGGCATTGAGCTTTTCAACCGTAAGCCACAAAAGGGCGTCCAATTTTTACAAGAGAAGCAACTGCTGGGCAGTAGTCCAACAGACATCGCACGCTGGCTTCACGATGACGATCGTCTCGATAAGACCGTCATTGGCAATTATCTGGGCGAAAACGATGATCACTCGAAGGAGGTGATGTGCGCGTATATCGATGCCTTTGATTTTCGCCAGCTCGAAGTGGTTGCAGCTCTGCGCATTCTGCTTGAAGAGTTCCGTTTGCCCGGTGAGGCACAGAAGATCGATCGATTAATGGAGAAGTTCGCGAGCAGATACTGCGAATGTAATCCCCAAAATCAGCTTTTCCAGAGCGCCGACACGGTTTATGTGCTGGCATTCAGCATTATAATGTTGACTACAGATCTTCATTCGCCTCAAGTTAAACACAAGATGACCAAGGAACAGTACATCAAAATGAATCGTGGCATTAGTGACAGCAAAGATGATCTACCCGAGGAGTATTTGTCATCTATCTACGATGAGATCGCCGAGCATGAGATTAAAATGAAAAACAATACAACCATGTTGATGGCCCCTAAGCCTGCGGGCAAGCAGCCATTCATAACGGAAAAGCGACGTAAACTTCTATGGAATATGGAAATGGAGGTCATCTCTCTGACGGCAACCAATCTAATGCAGTCTGTGTCGCATGTCAAGTCGCCATTCACATCGGCCAAGCATCTGGAGCATGTTCGTCCTATGTTTAAAATGGCATGGACTCCCTTTTTGGCTGCCTTCTCAGTCGGTTTGCAGGTATGCGACGATCCAGAAATAGCGACCCTCTGTTTGGATGGCATTCGATGTGCCATACGCATTGCGTGCATCTTTCACATGTCCCTTGAACGGGATGCCTATGTTCAGGCGCTCGCGCGCTTCACCCTGCTAAATGCCAATTCGCCCATCAATGAGATGAAGGCCAAGAATATTGATACCATCAAAACGCTCATCATGGTTGCCCACACTGATGGCAATTATCTGGGCAGTAGTTGGTTGGACATAGTCAAATGCATTAGCCAGTTGGAGCTGGCACAGCTGATTGGCACGGGAGTGCGACCTCAATTCCTTTCCGGTGCGCAGACGACGCTCAAGGACACGCTTAATCCCAGTGTCAAAGAGCACATTGGTGAGACGAGCAGTCAGAGTGTAGTTGTGGCAGTGGATCGTATATTTACCGGCTCCATGCGCCTGGATGGCGATGCTATTGTCGACTTTGTCAAAGCACTTTGTCAGGTTTCTGTCGATGAATTGCAGCAGACGCAGCCACGCATGTTCTCACTGCAAAAAATAGTAGAAATCAGCTACTATAATATGGAGCGTATTCGATTGCAATGGTCACGCATCTGGCAGGTGCTGGGCGAGCATTTCAATACGGTTGGCTGTAACAGTAACGAGGAGATTGCGTTCTTTGCTTTAGACTCACTGCGTCAGCTGTCCATGAAGTTCATGGAGAAGGGGGAATTTAGCAATTTTCGTTTCCAAAAGGACTTCCTGCGTCCCTTCGAGCACATCATGAAGAAGAACAACTCGCCGGCCATACGTGACATGGTTGTACGTTGTATTGCCCAAATGGTCAACTCGCAGGTTAGTGAATGAATTGATTCCGTTGAACAATCAATATATATGTATGTTGTGAACATTTTTTCTTTTCACAGGCTCACAATATACGTTCCGGCTGGAAGAACATATTTTCTATATTTCATTTAGCTGCCGGCGATCATGAGGAACCAATTGTGGAGCTCGCATTCCAGACAACAGGAAAAATTATTGGTGACCTCTATCGACGACAATTCGCAGTTATGGTGGACTCCTTTCAGGATGCCGTTAAGTGCCTGTCTGAGTTTGCGTGCAATGCACGTTTCCCGGACACCAGCATGGAAGCCATACGGTTAGTGCGAAACTGTGCTCAGTGTGTACATGATTCACCCCAGCTGTTTGCGGAGCATGCCGGCATGGAGAATGACGCCTCTGTGGCGGAGGAAGACCGTGTTTGGGTTCGCGGTTGGTTTCCCATGCTTTTCTCTCTGTCCTGTGTTGTAAATCGGTGCAAGTTGGATGTACGCACACGTGGTCTGACCGTTCTTTTTGAGATTGTGAAGACTCATGGCGATAGCTTCAAGCCAAATTGGTGGAAGGATTTATTCAATGTGATTTTCCGCATCTTTGACAATATGAAACTACCGGAGCATGTGACCGAAAAGTCGGAATGGATGACAACCACCTGCAATCATGCATTGTACGCAATAATCGACGTGTTCACTCAATACTTCGATGTGCTTGGTCATCTACTGCTGGAAGAGCTGTTCGCTCAGCTGCATTGGTGCGTCCAGCAAAATAATGAACAGCTTGCCCGCTCTGGCACCAATTGTCTAGAGAATCTGGTCATCTCGAATGGGTTCAAGTTTAATGAGGTCACCTGGGACAAAACGTGCCAGTGCATCCTTGACATATTCAACGCAACGCTCCCCAAGGAGCTGCTCAGCTGGCGCCCCACCAAGGGTAATGAACCAGAGCTGCAAATGCAACATCAGTTGCCACGTCGCGCTTCTAGTACAGTACATTCCACGCCATTAGAGGCGCACAATAGTTTCGAGGGTCTACATATTAAGTGTGTCGTGCAACTGGAGTTGATACAGACTATGGACAATATAGTCTTCTTCCCGGCCACCTCACGCAAGGAGGATGCTGAGACGCTGGCACAGGCAGCCGCAGATTTGACAGGGCGCCAAACGCAGCAGCAGCAGCTGCAGCTGGATTGCCAACGCGAGGAACAGGGAATGTATGGCTATTTGCGTACGCGACAGCTCTTCATGCTCGCCGAGTGTCTGATGCAGTCGCATCGTTTCGCCAAACGCTTCAATGCCGATCAGGATCAGCGCAATTTGTTGTGGCGTGCTGGATTTAAGGGCACTGTCAAGCCCAACCTGCTGAAGCAGGAGACAGCGTCGCTAGCATGCGTCTTACGCATCTTTTTCAAAATGTACAGCGATGAGAATCGTCGCAGCGACTGGCCGGGCATTGAGCAGGAGTTGGTCCAAGTCAGCAAGGAAGCGCTGGCCTACTATCTCAGCCTACAGAGCGAGGCCCATCGCGATGCGTGGACATCTCTCCTACTGCTAATTTTGACACGCCTACTTAAAATGTCCGATGCGAGGGTAAGCTAGGATAAATGAAAACATATTATAAAAACAGAATTTGCGTTTTTTAAATTTTCTTTTTCATCAATATTCTAGTTTGCCACGCATGTGTCCAACTACTATAGCCTGCTATGTGAGATGATGTGCTTCGACCTCAAACCCGAATTGCGAAGTGTCCTTAGACGTGTATTTATGCGCATCGGTCCAGTATTCAATATTATGAATGTGAATGTTAAATAGTCAAGGCGCATGCACTTAACGGAGCCACGACCCCAGCTACGTTGATCATGGCCAAGAGGCCCGAGGGGCAACCTTTTAGTTATCCAATATTCTGGCATTGTTGTTATGTTATTTACTTTACTTTATTGGCCTCTATCCTTCTCCATAAGCAGATATATATTTTGATTATATTTATCCAAAATATATATAATTGTAATGCTTATACTTAGGTTTAAGCAAGTGTTGTTGATTTATACTACGTTTATAAACACACAAATGGCTTTAATATGTGTTTGTGTGTGTATTGGCTTATATGCCGTATCCATAGGCATATATATGTATGTTTATATTGGGTACGATATGTGACCTATAATTTATCGTCATTTCTGGCAAACGTTCTTGGTGAAACCATTCATATAATTATCCTAAAGAATTATCTATTATCTAACTATTATTATGTAGCGTAAATAAGAATAAATCATATGGTATATTTTAGCCTGTATATTGCTAGCTATAATTTAAATCAAATTATGTATTTCAAATATATCTATTACAGCAATAAATATCATATATATATTGTATGTACAATTAATAAAGCCCGTAAAACTTATTAACTTACAGAAAATAGAAAGCATTCCCTTTATCAACCTTCTTAATTTCCGAATTTTTGTATATCTAAATAGAATATAGATATAGATATATACAGATATATGTAGTCGAGACTAGGAGATCCCCTGAACATTTCGAAGGACTGATAATTTTTTGCATTCACAAGATGTAACTTATTCACACATGCACAGACACAATTGCGTATTTCGCTAACTGTGCAGCAATGAAAACAATATTTATACTTAATTGTGTTTATTACATCCTTTCACATCCTATGGCTTAGTGTCCACTTTAAGATATTACATTTATATGGCTTAATATGATAGGCTCTTATTATCTTTGGAAGATTTGGTCATACATTCAAAAAATGTATATACATATGTATATGTATATACCCTAAACCCAATGAAAATGGGAAATCAGGGTATTATGTTTTCGTGAACAAGTATGTAACAGGCAGAAGGAATCACCGCAGACCCCTTAAAGTATATATATTCTTGATCATGGCGATGGGATGAGTCGAAATAGCCCTGTCCGTCTGTCCGTATGAACGCCGAGATCTCAGAAGATATAAGATCTAGACAGCTGAAATTTTGTATGCGTACTTGTGTATACCATACGCATTACGAGCTGATCATATTTTTTCGACAGCTCATCCGATTTCTTTTTTATCGAGAATAATCGATAAGCTGATATTGGTTATTCGGCCTTAGTTTAATTAATTTAAATAAATTTAAACTTTTTTAGACCAGGAGACTTTAGATTTACTGTATATATACATTTGATCAGTACGAAAATTTTGTAATTTACAGATTTTGGATACCATGGCCCCTTCTCCACCAATTTAAAACAAGTAAGAAAGCTCTAGTCGAGACTGCTCGACTACGAGATCCCCTAAACCCTTCGAGCAACTGATTTTTCAATAATAATTCGCACATCACACGTATACAAACAAACACAAGCACACACACAAACGCGCGCACATATACAGGCGATAGCGCTTGGCTTGCGCTGCAGTGTTGGCAATATAATGAGAACTTATTTGTTGTATAATTTGAATTCTAAACGTACGATCGTAATGAAACGTAATGATAAATGAAACGTAATCATATTGTTTAAATGTATGTATATGCCGAAGCTTAAGTCGCTAGTATTTGATATACGAATTTTACAAAGATGATGGTGAGGGGGCGGATTTACGGGTGGGGGGTAAATTTTAACAAAAACCGAAATTGTATAAAATGCGTCTTAATAGCTTTAAAGATGTGAGAGATATAGTTTTATAACTGATCTTCGATAAGGTTTTTTATCGATAAAAAATATAGGAATGAGTTATCGTTTTTTAACGATAAGCTCGATATGTGCAGAAAAACTGGGTCTAGAAGGGCGATCCCGATTGCGTCAGGCAAATGACCAAAACAATAAACCGGGTATTGACTAGTCCTGGCTAATCTGGAACAGTCCAAATGTGGTAAATCCGCTGGCCCAGTGGTCATACCTGAACGTTATAGAAAATTTGTGGGCAAAATTGGGCGTGGCCATTCGGAAATGGTCAATATTCAATAAAAATGACCTCAAAACGGCCCTGTTGGAGGATTGGCCAAAAATCTCCAGCGGAATCACCCGAAAATAAGTAAACCCGATGGAATCACGATTTGAAGAGGTGATTAAACAAAAATTAGTTAAAACAAGTAAGAAGGCTCTAGTCGAGACTGCTCGACTAGGAGATACCCTG
>NW_022047056.1:0-11253 GCF_001654015.2 Drosophila navojoa
CTCTCTCTCTCTCCCTCTCCCTTTCCCTCTCTCTCTCTCTCTCCCTCTCCCTTTCCCTCTCTCCTCTCTCTTTCTGTAGACTTGCATTTCATGGATTACAGCCAGCTATGTATTCCCATCCTACCGAAACTCTGATTTGAATTCTTAACTTGATTTAAGCTCATATAAATTTAATTGTCAAAAGTTTGTCAACAAGTTTTTTATTTTTTAATTTTTTTTTTTAATCATATAAACCATATGGAAAACGATTCCAAAATATATCCATTCATATCAGTTCCAAAATTAATTCTCCCGCATATGAAATAGCAATTTCCATTTGTTGCCCTCTCTCATAATAATATAAATATTTAATTAAATATTTAATATAAGTAGTTTTAATATATATAGAATTTTTATTACATATATCAATATTATTATTCAGTGCGAACACAAAATACAAATTTTCGTAAATTTAATTATGCGAACTCCACGCAATGAATAAGTAAATACCATTAAAAAAAAATAAAACACCATAAAATATTCACGAAATTTAGTCTCCAAAGGGAAAAAGCTTTCGCAGATGGTATGCTCGCCATTTTAAATTTGCAACTGCTAAGTGTAGAGATTGTTGCTAAAAGCTTTTTGCACAAGCTCTGCTATAAAGAGCGGAAACGTGCAAAGTCTCCATGAAAGCTTGCCATAAACTGTTTGCTATAACGGCCTCAGCTGCAGTGGCGTTTTATGGCAGCAGCGCTGCAACGCCCTCTGGCGTCGCTTTGTGTGGAATGTTCGAAATATTTGTGGAATATTTCCGTACAAGTTATCTAAAGGAAAGTATTTTAATTAGACTTTTAATTGTGCAATGTAAAATGTTTCAATTATGCCAACTATGCTAAGGAGCGAACAAGATGAAAAAGAAGCAGCCGCAAAAGTGGACCAAGCGGATGTGAAGGGGAGGCTGAAGCAGGCACATAACAAGAATGAAGCCAATTTTGTGTGTGTTGCTATTCAATCTGTGTGAAAACTTAAGTGTACTTGAGAGGGTGCTTTAACGACTATTGCCAAACTTGGCAAATCTGAAAACTTGTGCACGAACAAGTGCATTCAGGTTCAGCGATAAGTGTCATTAATACTAATACTAATGCTAATGCTAATGCAGATGAATGAGCCAGTTCATATGATGATTGAGCAATTCAAGCGGTTGGCTCTGGACTGTTCCAGATGTATGTTATCTGTTGTTCACATAGCTGAAGTCTCAACGCTAAAGTTAAGTTAGATGCCAATTTGTCTTGCTTGTATTGTGAATTTTAAGAAACTATATAAATAATATTGTATTTTAAGCAATTAAAATGCAAATTAAGTAATATATTATATATACATATATAGCTTTTCATTCCTTACGCTCTATTCGCGATATCAACCGAAGAAAATCATGCTCACTCGCTCTCACTCTCACTCTGAGCAAACGACTTCGGTTCCTTTCGTTTTTTATTTATGTTTGAAGCCCCTTTAACGACCATTGGTTAGAGGGAGATGGTACGAGTGACGCTCGCACAATGAGAGTCAGCAAACGTCTATGCAAACGCTCTTCACATGCACACACACATGCTCGTGCACACACTCAACTCACGCACGCTACTCTCGCATGCATACGAAAGCTTCATTTCGTTTTGCTTCATTACACTCCGAATGGACCAATCAGAGCGAGCATAAACGACAGAGGGCCGATCGCGATTCGCGAATGAGCTCGTTCAGGTGGCTCTCTGAGCACTGTGTAAAGAGTAGCACTCAATCGTGCTCTCTGAGCTTTGACTAAGAGTGTGAGTGAAAGAGAGATTGATTTTCAGATATCGAGATAAATGAAATAACAAACATAATAATAATAAAATTAATAAAAAAATGAATCAATTACGAAGTTTATGTATTCAAATATATTCTTTTATATAAAAAATAGAGACCAGTGAATTTCTTCAGCTGTTGTTGTTGCTACGGCTGCAATTGTTGTTGTTGCCGTTGTCCTTGCCACGTGGCGCTGCTAATAAATTTATCGTTACAAAAATGTTGTGAACTATTTGTTGCTGAACAATTTTTATTGTTTTGGCTCTAGTTGTAGCTGCTGCAGTTGTTGTTGCTGCTGTTGTTGCTGCTGCTGACAACGACATAAATAAATTGTTTCGTTTGTTTTAATTTGTTGCAGTTGTTGTTGCCGGCTCTGCTGCTGTCAGTTTTGCGTTGCTACTTTTTGCGTGCAACCAGCCAGTGGCTCAGCTTTCGGCCCAGCCCTTGGCACCGCCTCCGCTGTGACACACACAGCAGCAATAAAAATGCAGTGCAGATGCAACAACAACAGTTGCTGCTGCTGCTGCTGCTGCTGCTGCTGCTACTGCTGCTGCTGCTACTGCTGCTGCTGTTGTTGTTTTGGTCATACACAATTTTGGTCACTGCGGCAATGTTTTTGTTGACTAATGCACAAAAGTTGCAGCTAATGCAGCGGCCACAGCCAGCAGCAGCAGCAGCAGCAGCAGCAGCAACTCGAAAGCAGAGCGACTGACCAGCCATAGAATGAAGTAAAGTGCGTGTCTGACTTGAGGTGGAGATCAAAGCTAGAGAGAAAGAGAGAGAGACACTGAGAGAGGGGGATAGAGAGACAGATATTGAGATAGAAACATAGTTAGAGGGAGGCATACGTTAAATCAACTCAACTCGACGGCCTTGGTTAAGAATATATATGCTTTATGGGGTCTGCCACGCCTCCTTCAACTTTTAACAAAAGAATACCCTGATTTCATATTAAAAATGGGCTCAATTAATTGATCTACAGAGACAGATCAAATAAATGTATTTATTTATATAGTAGGAAGCGTGTTAGTGTGTGCGAAAGAGAGAAGGAGTGTAAGACTCTACAAGTAAGACAGAGAGCACATTTGCAATCGAAAGTTAAATTGAATGCAGTTCGAGTTGTGATTGGCCAAAAGAGGCAAAAAATGTTGCCTACTTTGCAGCGCTGACGGCTCAAGCGAAAGTTTCGACACACACACACACGCACACGGACAGCGCGCGTGTGTTGAAACTTGTATTTGTACATTTATCAAGCATTGTTGTTGTTGTTGTTGTTATTGCATTTGGAGCGCAAATAAGTGGTTTATGATGATGCCACGCCCACGCTGCAAAGTAATGCAGTTTGCACTGAATTGGTGTTGTTGTTGTTGTTGTTGCAAGCAAGTTGTTGCCGCTGCATCATTTTGCATTTTTACGAGCTGGCATTGCCAATGTCATGTATTGTTGTTGTTGTTGTTGTTGTTATTGTTGTTGCTGCTGTTGCTGTTACTAAATGGTGTTGCGGGTGCGGCTATAAATTGTTTATGCGCTTCACTTGCCTTTGAGGCCATTTTGGGATCAGAATATTGCACACACACACACACATACACACACAGACATGCATGTGTGCATGTGTCAGCCGATTGGTACTAAAATGTGCGCATGTGTGTGTGTGTGTGTGTGTATATGTGTGTGTATGTGTGTGTATGTGTGTGTGTTTGTGTGTGTGTGTATGTGTGTGCGTGTGTGTGTGTGTATGTATGTGTGCTTGTCTGACAATCAGGCCATGTTCCATGCACGTGTTCGAAAATCTATTAAGCGCCTTTTTTATGAGCTACACATAAGCACTTGTCTGTGTGTGTGTGTGTGTGCGTGTGTGTATGTGTCCGGCATTTAAATTTAATTCAGCAAAAAAGAAAATCAAGTAAAAACGAGCAGAACCAACTGAATTGCTGCCGCATCGTCGTTGCAACTTCTGAGAGCTTCAAGCCAGAGATTATTCGAGATGGTTTTACGTATCCCAAATTGCAAGCCTCCAACTGCAAATAAAAAATCTCTATAATTAGTTTTCAATTAAGTGACGAACGGAAGAAAGAAAAGAAGAGCAAAACATAAATTGCATAAAACCAATATACTCTTTTCACTTGGTGAATGAGTATAGAAAAAAGGGAAATGCGCAACAAATACATACATAGAAATGCATATACATATGCATATTTTCATATATATGCAAAAACCATAACAAAATAATAATAATAATTTCCATAATCTTTTATATTCGTTGCGCTTTGCTGCTTCTATGGTTATTGTTATTGCAATTGTTGTTGTTATTATTGTTGTTGTTTCTGCATTTTTAATTGCAGCTAAAGTCAAGCGCAACATAAATAAAAAATAATAATAATAAAATAAAAATGGAATGTTCAATAATCCGCTAGCTGGAAACATGTTAAGCGCAGTCAATGAATCGAAACGAATCGAATTGACAGCAATTCGATAATTGAATTAGCAAATGTGGATAAAAAAAAAACGCAGTATTAGCATTTAGAATATTTAACTAAATTTGAAATTCAATTAAATTATATAGGGAATAGCGAAAGGCTAACAGAAAGACTGACAATATAATTACAATAATTCGCAATATCTGCAAAGTACTCTCTATCTCACTCGCACTCTTAGTCAAAGCTCAGAGAGCACGATTGAGTGCTACTCTTTACACAGTGCTCAGAGAGCCACCTGAACGAGCTCATTCGCGAATCGCGATCGGCCCTCTGTCGTTTATGCTCGCTCTGATTGGTCCATTCGGAGTGTAATGAAGCAAAACGAAATGAAGCTTTCGTATGCATGCGAGAGTAGCGTGCGTGAGTTGAGTGTGTGCACGAGCATGTGTGTGTGCATGTGAAGAGCGTTTGCATAGACGTTTGCTGACTCTCAGTGTGCGAGCGTCACTCGTACCATCTCCCTCTAACCAATGGTCGTTAAAGGGGCGAATAGTTCAGCTGAACAAAATGATCCGAAGTCACTTGCTTAGGGTAAGAGCGAGAGCGAGAGCGAGTGAGTATGATATTTTTTTCGGTTGATTTGGTTAGCAGAGCGTAAGAACTAAAACGGTTAACATTTATTTGAGAACGAGGTTATATTTAAAGCATATAAACATTTTTAATGTGGCAATTGGCGCATTATTTATCTTTAAAGGCATTTTAATTTGTTGAATTTGTTGAGCTCGATGCAATTTAATAATATACACACATACTATATGCAATTAAATCTACCGCAACTTCACTCGACAAATATTTCAGACTAAATAATGCTCAATGTATTAGATTCAGTCTCAGCCTCTCTACGGCCACATGTCCATAATCAATTTGGCGTCATTATTGCATTTCATTGAATTGCATTCGCTGCTTAATTTACGATTCAAATTGAAATTGAAATGTGAGTGGCATATTTCAGATGATGATGATAATAATTATAATTGCCTCAATTGTTGAGTGCATTCTGAATTTGTTGGCATTTGAATTATTTAGCACGTGCTATACATATCATATTACGCATACGCCGAGTGTGCTGGCGTAATTTCTATATACCAGCGGCGTTTGTGGCTCGCTTTGTCAAGGCAAAGGGGTCGAGAATGAGATGCATACATATATGAGTGAGAAGCAAATATGACCCTATGAGAAATGCCGAGAGAAGCGCAGCAATAAGTTCACTTAAGTTAGGCTCATTCAAATGCTATGAATTATTTTCCAAAATTATTTTCCTCTGCTCTTCTTCCCCCTCACTCTACAATCAAAAGGAATTATAGCATTAGAAGCTTCATTGAAAGTTTCTTGCTGTTGCTAACACCATTTGCTTATCTAAATACTCAACTTGCCTTGATTCAAATACGATAGAACTACATGTCGCCAATTCTCACATATTTCTGCTTATCTCAAAGCCGTACTTCTCTCAGCTCTAGAGCTGACTTTACTTTCTCTTTTTATTTCTCGCTGCTCAATTTTGCAGTTCTTTTGCCTCTTAAGTCGTGGCGTAAGTAAAAAAATCTTTAGTTTTTCTTTTAACGATTTCTTTGCTTTTCCCCCATTCTATTCCATTATCGCGTCTCTCTGCGGCTGTTTCTCTGAAATATCATGTGTTGACGCTGAATTTCAGTGTTGATTGTGTTGTTAGCATATTCAAAGGATATGCACACACACACACACAAACACACACACACACACACACACACACACACCACATTCACCCACTAGCTGTCCATTTGTGACCTCGAGGCAGCCATTTTGTTTTGAATGTTATTGTTGTTAGTGCATTGTTGTTACTGTTATGTTGTTGTCGCTCTTGTTTTCGCTCTTGTTGTTGTTGTTGTCGTTGTTGCTGGCATCATACAAAACAACAGCTGGCCCATGGCTCTGTTGCCTTCTGCTTCCTCTTTCATGTTGTCGTCATGTGCCGCCGAAATCTTCATCAAGCCACATGAAATGTCTTGAGGCTTGAGACTTTTGCATTTCCAACTTGTTGTTCTCGTGTTTGGCCTTCGCTTTGTTGCTGTTGCTGTTGTTGTTGTTCTAGTTTTGTTTTTATTGTGTGTGACAGGACAGTGAAGGCGGAATGTGAATGCGTTTGCTGCGCTTTTATATGGCCAGCCATACATACATACATAACATAATATGAATGCATGTAAAGGCACTGAATCCATTGTTGTTTTTGTTGTTGCTGTTGTTTGTTGTAAATCCTTGATAAATGTTGTTTGGCTTTTGAATTAATTACAATTAATGCCAGTTGCTGTTGGACAAAGGCAAAGCTGTAAAATCCCAACATATTCAACCTTTTGCGCCGCAAACATTCCACACATTTTAGCCATTTTGCCCTTGAGGACAGGCGTTGCCAGACTTGGCTGGAATTTGTTTGACAGATTTTCTGGTTTGAAGTAAGCAAAAGAGAAATGCGAATAAAATATTTAAATTCATTCGAGAGTGGGTAAAAAATCTATATAAAAAATATCTAATTGACTATGCTCATTGTACAGTGTTGCCAGATCGATAAAGTTCAACATGTGACAGTGTTTGTGAGTGGAGTGGCCAGACAGCAACTTCTCTTATTTCTATTTCTCGTGAAATTTTGTTGTTGTTTAATTTTTAAAATTAAATTGCCATGGCGTTGCCAGATTGTTAAATTTATTTGCTTTAATTTTTAAAATTTAAATTTAAAAGAATCTATTTATATAGGAAATGAAATGCTTATATGAAGGAACTGCTGACATTATGCAGTGTTGCCAGATCGATGAATTATAATTTGCTGTTTAGCTTTTCCTACCTATAGGTGCTCAGAGTTGCCAGACCGCAATACCATTTGTTTAATTTCTTATTTATTGATTGATATTTGGCAACTTATGGCGTTGCCAGACTGGGTTTTTTCGACTATTTTATTTTATTGATTAAATTAAACAATTAAAACTGCTTCAAATGATCTATTTTAGGATTTTCTAAATTAATCTGATTGCTGTCAAGCATGAATCAGAATATTATCTATAAATGTATATATATAAAATCTCTCTATATGCAGTTTTTTTTTGGTTTAATTGGAATTGGTTTTAGCAAACTGTGCATTGCCTTAATTGAGCTATCGAAAAGCTTTATTGGATCCAAGAGTCAATTAAGAAGAGAACTAAACCAAAAAAAAAATGGCGTTTAATCGTCACAAAGTTGGCCAATTGTTGTTGTTGGCCTTGGGGTTGGCCACCAAACCGAGCAGCAGCAGCAAAAAAGAAAATGCATTTTGAAATTGAAAACCAGCGACAACAACAACAACAATAAAGCAAAGATTGCAAAACCAACAACAACAACAACAAGAACAACAACAACAACAACAACAGTTAGTTGCAAACTTTCGACGTCTCAATGCTTGGCAACCACTTAGCCGCCTAACCACTTGGCGCGGTCAGTCAGCCACGGCTGGCAGTCAAAGCCTCAGGCGTTAGATAAGGCTCTACTGGGACAGAGCTCCATGGGTTCGTGGGGCAAGTCCATGGAATATTTGTGCAACAGCAAGTTGCAAGTTATCAATTATGTGCGCAACTGTGGCGGGGCCGAACTGAGTTCAGCCCTAATTGGTTAACTGCCCTGTAAATTGTCTGGTTCAATGGCGTTGCCAGAGTGTGCGTTTATTAATTAAGTTCTATGATTAATTAAGTTAGATGTATGCACCAGTTCACAATCGACAGAAACCAGAGAAATTGTGCACAAATTATTGAAGCAGTCAAGTTGCCAACTCAACATTGTGCAGTCTGGCAACGCCGAAAAGTGCGAAGTGTGTGTAACGATGAACACTATGAGCACTTGGAATCGTTATTTGACACTCGATAGCCTTGGGCATAATACTTAAAGTGATTTCGATAAATATATCGTTAATAAAATATATCGTTAATCGAAATGTAGCAATAACAATTTGGGGTAAACTAACTTAAACTAAATCATTGTTTGTTGTCTACATTTTGAGTATGCACATTTTGTCTTCAAAGAATACTTTTAAGCTTAATTACGGTATTTAAATGAAGTTATCGATAAATTTGCACAAAGAGCTGTTGCCGATTAATGAAATGACATATAAATCTCTTCGATTTACCTGCAAATCTATTGCAGTATCATACATAAAATGTTTTTAACTGCTATCGATAAATATATCGATTATAATATAAAGTTATATATGCGTAAATTTTGCTTACTCGATTTATTATCATTCGAAATGTTTATTTTCCATCATATTTAAAAATATTTACCAAATTTAAAGGAATACATTCATAAATTTATCGATAAATATGCTGCATACTCAGAACAGACATAGCTAGTATCGATTAACATAACGTTAATACAACATAATGTGTTATAAATTCGAATCTTGGCCAATGTACATAAACGTTTTATGGCTGTTATCGATATGTATCGCTTATGTCTGCTTCAATTTTGCTCGATTTTGCATGAATTGCAGCCACTGTGCAGCTGGCGTACCAGACGTTCAATTACCTTTACTTGCTCAGACGACACTCGCACAACTGCCGTCCCCTCCCCCTCCCCCTTTACCTGTAGCTCAACTCTAATTAGTTCTTCAACTTTTGTTGATGCTAGAAATATATGAGAAAAACAAGAATGAAAATCAAAATCAAAATGAAAATGAAAAGGAAATAAAAAAAAAATATGTATATATTGTATATTGCTATGACTGGGCAGGACTCAAGTGCAGCAATTTGTTGTTGCAGTTGTTGTTGCTCTAGTAATTGGCAAGCGTTACAAATTAGAGTGCACACCCACACACACACAGAGAGAGAGGGAGAGGGAGAGGGAGAGAGGGATAGAGAGGTATACAACAGGCAACTTGCAAGTGCATTGAAGCGTTTTTTGTGCAATCAATTAATTAAATCAATGCAATGCAGGCGGCGCTTGTTAATGAAGTTGCGGCCACAAAAATTATTGCAACAGGCAAACAAACAAACGACAAGAACAAACAACAATTTAGACTTTGCTTTGTGCAACTGATTTTCCGGTTCAATTGTTCGACTGCCATCAGAAGTGAACAACTTTTGGGGTGGAGCAAAATCAAAGCCAAACTGTGGCAGTCGGACTTGGAGCCATTCACGAAAAACGTATTCAATACATATATGTAAATATATAACGATATATGTAAATATATAACGATAGGACGGACAAGAAGGTCTCGACTTGTGGAGCAAGTGTGGGCAACCAGAGCTTAACTTAATTTGCAATGAATTTGAGCTATTCACGAGTAAATCGCATATCGATAAATATCGATTCAAGCAATTAAAAAAAAAACTAAAAAACTATTTCTGCTGTTGACGATTCTAGACTTGATGCAGTGTATAGCCAGCAATCGAAGAGAAAAGAAAAAAACAGTCGATATATATCGATAACTTGCCTCACTATAAGACAAAATGTTAGAGTAGTGAAAATGATGCTAACTCTATAAGCTTAATTTTTCTATGAAATGAACATTCTAATTAGAATAAATAAATAATAAATATTCGCTCGTTTGATATAATATAATGAAAATCGATATACATATATCGATATATGTAAAAATGCGTATATAACATAGATTTGATAGCTATTAACTATGACAGTGCGAGTAGGATATTGTCTAACTATTGCAGGGTATATACTGTAGATAAATACAGGGTATACACACCAGAGAGAGAGAGAGATATGAGCTGAAGATATATATACGTAAGAGCTGAAAAGAATTTGCGGTTAACCACAAAATGTCGATAAATCTTCTATATAAATCATATACTGCAATGCCACAGCTTTGCAACATTTTTACAGGGTATCCTTGCGTGCAATCGAAACAGTTTATTTGCTATTGGGCGTGGTCGTTCAGCGGGCGTAACTATTTGTAGCTCATTTAATTATTTGCAACAAAATTCAATTTACGGTAGCTACAAAATGTTGCAATTCGCAACGACAGCCAAATGTGTGTGTGTGTGTGTGTGTGTGTGTGTGTGCGTGTAGTGGCATGCTCTATTAAGCAGTAATGAGATTTGGTAATTGATTGAAGCTCGCCGTGGCTAAAGCAGAGATATTCCAAAATCGAAAGCCAAAACTTCAATTTGATGGATGGCAACAGCAACAACAACAGCAACAACAACAACATGCAGCAACAACAACAGCTTGCAACACGAAACCAGCTGTCAACTAGCTTCATTCATTCAGTGCCCCGCCCAGCGCCTATGCAGCAGCGACCACAACATGTTCAGTCATGTTATATTATCCGCCCGCTCTTCTTCTTCTTTGTATCGTTTCGATTGCACGGCCTTCGCTAATATCGATAAGAGAGAAAGTGAGATGAGAGAGCAGAAGCGAATGCAGATTGAACAACAAATAACAACTACAGTAGAGTCCGGCTATAACGACTCCGCTTACAGCGTACGTACGGCAAAGTTGTATGGGTAAACTTATATGGGGATCGCCGTTAAAACCTGAGGACGCTTGATATAACGAGGAGATGAAGAAATAAAAAAATAAAATAAAATAAAAATAAAAGATAATACAATAAAATAAAACTTTCCTTAAAGAATCTACACTGCGTAAAAAAAGTCTAGCAAGCCTAGAATCAAAGTTTCTGAGTCGTGGTAGAAAATTCCCTTAGTTAACCCTAACTAAAAGCAACTTAGCTTAGACTAGAGTCCATGCTACCCACTTTTGAAAATTGTACAGGGTATATCACACAAATTATACGGATTATACATACGAATAGCAGCTATAGTTAGCTGGCTGGCTTGCCTTTGCCACCAATTCTCTCTCTTTCTCTCTCTCTGTCTCTCTCTCTGTGTCTGTTACTCTCAGCTTCTTTTAGCTAGTTTTAACGAAAAACTAAGCTAAGCTTTGCGCTTTTAATTTTTATATATATATATATATATATATATATATATATATATATATATATATATAT
>NW_022047057.1:0-10070 GCF_001654015.2 Drosophila navojoa
GTTGCGTTAACTAGACGACGATTCCTTGTGGCCGATTCAGTAGAATGCGAAAAAGTTTGCACATTCCGATTTGGGCAACTTTAGGTTTTTGGAACAGCCTTTGGGCTGCTTCACTTTTGGGAAGGAGCCGATGCAGTGAAGCAATGCAGCTGAAACAATTTGCAATGTCGTTCACAGCTGAAGCCGGCTGGGAAGCAGCAGGAGTTGTTTCAGCTTTTCAATGGCCGTTGGCTTCGACTGGCAACTGGGCATTTAAAGAGTGTCACTTGGAGTGCTTTCGCCACTGAACTGCACCAATTCATTGGCATTTGGTGTGCTTTGGGAGCTTTGACCCCTTTTGCCATCGTCGCACAGTGGGATCCGTGCTCATTTTGCACTGCAAATTTTATAGCTTTTGAGTCACTTCAATATAAGCCTACTTTGATGTTCTTCTAAAGACTTAAATTGAAAAAAAAAATAAATAAAATAAAATAAAAAAATCAAATTTAAAAAAAAAAAAAAAAAAAAAAAAAAAAAAAATAAAATTTAAAAAAAAAAAAAAAAAAAAAAACAGATTATTTGATTTAATAGAACATTATGTAGGCAAAAAAAACTTTGTGTATTTTGTTAATCAAAAACTTGCCAATTTCGTTTTCTAGCCCTCTGATAAATCCTCTCAATAATCAATGATTCAATGACTTGAATCAAAATCTTAATTTTCGCCACGATTATGCAGGGGGAGATCCCACTGTGCGCTGACAGCAAGCTGTTCAATGGGCCAATGGGCTATTTACGGCTGTAAATCATTTTGCTGCAATCATTCGAAATGAGCGTACAGTAGGAGAGTTAGAGAGGGCAGAGACAGAGAGGGAGAGAGAGGGACAGACAAAGGGAGAGAGAAAGAGAGAGAGAGAGAGAGAGATAGTGCTTTCATTGGATAGAGACATGCCATTTGTTAATTACGTTCCAGACTTGTTGGCCATGGCTAAAAACAATTCCAGCTGGATGCGTCGCTTTGGCGAATCTGTTGCCAAAACCAAATCGCATGGACAATGGGCCAACAGCTGCAACAAGCTTCAACTCGGAGCCAACAAATATTCCAATTAAAAATGTTTCAAGTCCGGCCTACGAGCTGTGGCAGCGGGCAACGATAATCAAGCGGAGGAATGGCAAAATCTAATTGCATTTCCAGTTTATTCAACGTTGTCCAATTTCGCTGACAACAAGCTGGCTAAGCACACACCCAGAGCCCAGGGGCCCTTAAACGCTTGTCAAATAGTTTTGGCGGCCGCATAGTCAAACCGAGCCGAGTATATGAAATTGCCGCTGGGCAAACATTCTCTAGACATAACTGAAGGCAGCAGCAGCAGAAGCAGCAGCGGGTCTCTGCTTCTGCACCTTCAGCACATACATCGCAAAACAATTTCACTTTTGTTCTCTGTGCCTTGTGCTTTGTGTGTGCTGTCGCCACAAACAACGCCCGCAGCTACAGCCACAGCCGCAGCCCAATCCACAGCCACTTAGGCGCGCCTCCAGGATGGCCAAGCGCAGCGGTGCAGCGGCAGAGTCGAGCGTGTAGCCGTTGAGGTCTGATTGCAACGTGACTGCGCATTGATTGCACTTTCGGTTAGGCGCAGCTTGGGCCATAGCCAAGTGCTCGGCTAGCGGTACTAACTGAGCTATATATACCCTATAAAGTGTTAGAGAAGATGAACTGAATTTCATTGTTTATCCCAAATTGATAATACGATTATCATACAAACCATGTAAGCACACAGAGCAATACATTTTATCTCTAGCTAAACAGGGTAAACAAAATACAGGGTATTTGCTTAGCTAAGCACTTGTAAAAGTCTCAGTTGTTTGTGTTGCTCGGCTTGAAAGTTAAATGGCCAAAAGCTTTAGCGCCACGTAAATTGCTGTTTGTATTTAAATGACTGCCATTCTGTGTGTCTGTGTCGCTGTATGTGTGTGTGTGTGTGCCGGCGTGCTTGCTGGCAAGTTGCCAATGTTAGTGGGCATATTGGAATTCCTGTTGCGAAGCCATCTGATTATAAATGCCCAACGGAAATCGAGCCGAGCTAAGGGCTTTCTGACCAAAATACTTGAAAGACTTTTGAGTTTAAATATTGATTGATTTGATTAAGGGAAGTTTGATAATTAAAAGCAATTTAGCATGTTGCACAGCTGTACGGAAAGTAAAAGGAACAGGCCATCAAATTGTAGATAAAGACGTGAATAATTCATTATGGAATTTAAGCAGAAGCATGAAATATATAATGAAAGCAATCAAAACAGAGCCAAGTTATGTATAAGCCTTATCTAATCTGTGCATATTGAGAGAGAGAAAAAATAATTACTTGAATACCTTAAGAGATGTCACTATATGTTAACTCAGCTTATTTTCGTCTAATGGCATTCGTTACGATCCTGCATAAGCAGCCATCTCACTCTCACTCACTAGCTATTCCCGGTGTGCTTTTCTTATACATTGTGCTTTCCAAAAGTGCCCATTGTTAATCACCTTCTCTTCGTCCAATAGCAATCGCTACGATCCTTTCTAAATTGCCATCTCACTCTTGCTGCACAGCATGCGGGACTGCGTTGAGGAACAGCTATGTTTGTCTCTCTCGCACTCCCGAAGAGCATCGCCTGCAGTGATTCAACAGCCGGGTCATCGCTCAGCCCGAGCTATCTTTGCCTCGTCTCGCTCACGGAACAAGCGTTTACAAAAAAAAAAAAAAAGCGAGGGCTTAAGACACAAAGTCAACAACACCAGTGGGAGCCAATCAGCGAAAAAATTAAATAGAATTGGAAAACATAGAAAACAGAATAAAATATTAGGCACCAATACATATGTATATATACATATTATTTTTTTTTTTTAATTTTTATATTTTTTTTTTTTTACAGAAATCTTAATTTTTGCATCAAATTGCGCCTTTAATGAAAACAAAATATTTTGTATTTACTTTACATTATTACATTCACCTCATAGTTATAAAATTTTATTTTTTTTGTGATTTTCTAGTGTGCTTTTGCTCTTACGCTAGACTTGTTTGTTCGTGTAGCCAAGGCTTGAACTGCTTTTTTATAACACAGTCAAATTTGATAAGCTGTACACTTCTGATCGAAGCAGAAACATTTTAAAATTGTTTGAAATAGAAAAATCATACGAAAAATTACATCAAAAATGAATAAATCGGATGCAGACACTCGCCAGGGCCAGTACAAGGCCAACAACATCAATACGCAGGACTCGCGCATGCGCCGCCATGAGGTGACCATCGAGCTGCGCAAGTCAAAGAAGGACGATCAGTTGTTCAAGCGCCGCAACGTCACTGAGGAGGACGTAAGCACACCGTCGAAGGAACTCAAGGGGAAGTCGATGGACGAAATCGTCGCTGCCATGAATAGTGAGGATCCGGAACGCCAATTCGCGGGCATGCAGCAGACACGCAAAATGCTCAGCCGCGAGCGTAATCCACCCATTGATGTGTTGATCAACCATGGAGTTGTTCCCATCTGCATTCGCTTCCTACAGAACGACAGCAACTCTCTTTTGCAATTTGAGGCCGCCTGGGCTCTGACCAACATCGCATCGGGCACATCGGAACAGACACGTTCTGTTATCGAACAGAATGCCGTGCCGCTTTTCATATCACTGCTGCAGTCGAAGTCGCTTAATCTCGCCGAGCAGGCCGTCTGGGCCTTGGGCAACATTGCCGGCGATGGCCCGGCTGCGCGTGACATTGTAATCCAGCACAATGTCATCGATGGCATTTTGCGTTTAATCAATAATGAGACGCCGCTGTCGTTTCTCCGCAACATTGTCTGGCTGATGTCGAATTTGTGCCGCAACAAGAATCCGTCGCCGCCCTTTGACCAGGTGAAGCGCCTGTTGCCGGTGCTGGCGAAGCTGCTGGTCACCCAGGAGGATGCACAGGTGCTGGCCGATATCTGCTGGGCCCTGTCCTATGTGACGGACGATGAAAACAGCAAGATACAGGCAGTCGTCGATACGAATGCAGTGCC
Source organism: Drosophila navojoa (assembly GCF_001654015.2). The sequence continues at coordinate 4,015 of NW_022047057.1, forward strand.
GCGTCTGGTGCAACTGTTGCAGACTGATGAGCCGAGCATCATTGCCCCGGCACTGCGGAGCGTGGGCAACATTGTGACCGGAACGGATAAGCAGACCGATGTGGTTATAGCCGCTGGTGCCTTGCCCAAGCTTGCCAAGCTCTTGCAGCACTCGAAGCCCAACATTGTGAAGGAGGCTGCCTGGACGGTGAGCAACATCGCGGCTGGCAATCGGAAACAGATTCAGGCTGTCATCGATGCGGGCATCTTTGCGCAAATACGCCATGTGCTCGCGAAGGGCGATTTCAAGGCACAAAAGGAGGCCGCCTGGGCTGTGGCCAATACCACCACTTCGGGCACACCCGAGCAGATTATTAATCTGGTCGAAAATTACAAGATACTGAAGCCATTTATGGACTTGCTCGATGCCAAAGATCCGCGCACAATCACTGTGGTCCTGACTGGTTTGTCCAATCTGTTTGCGCTCGCCGAGCGGCTGGGCGGCATCGAGAATCTGTGCCTCATGGTCGAGGAGCTTGGCGGTCTCGACAAACTGGAAGCATTGCAGCAGCATGAGAACCGGGAGATCTACAAGAAGGCCTATGCCATAATAGATACATACTTCAGTACTGACGACGACGAGCCCGAAAACGAGCTGGCGCCACAGGAGTCCAGCGACACGCAGCCCGACGCACCGTAGGATGGCTACACCTTTTAACACTGTTTAACATAAGTGCCAGCCATCATCATAGAACACACACAAACACACACACACACACACACACCCCTACTCCAACATTCCCATAAGCCCCCACCAGCTTTCAGATAGGCTAGTAGCATAGTCCCCACGCATACGACTTCTGTTATACGACCGCGCCACACGATTCTAGAGAGAAAAGCACACGATCTTAGAAAGATATTGCACTAAATACTCACAGCACACTCCCATTAGTTTGTCACTCCAATAACGTATCGAACAAACAACAACGAAACTGACTGCAGGCCGGCAGAAGCAAACCCTTCTTTGCATTCGTGCCTCTGCCGCCTCTCCACACACATTTGTTGTTGTTTGTTGTGCATTTCCGCATTGTCCCACATGCGGCCATGAAATCGCATTTAAGGCGCGTCCTTAGTTTTTGTTTCTCTTAAACTACACTAAATCACACACATTCGTACTCGCTCAAGCACCTCAGAGCCTGGCCTAGCTGTGCTTGGCAGGTTAGGGTGACTTGGAAGTTTCGACACACACACACACAACACACACAATGTATACACAAAGGACGCTGCCTTCTGCGCTTGCATGGCCAATTGTTTGGACTGTGTTAGTTCCACCACACACACCAACACACACACACACACACACGAACGAAAATGAACCCATACACTGCAAAAAATGCACTCACTACCATATACACACTTTAAACATTTCATGCAAACAAACAACAACAAAATGTATCCTTAAACTTGTATTAATGTTATAGAAAGCAAAATAAAATTGTTATGAACATAATTGAAGCCAAGGATCAACCAAGAATCACTTGAATATCGTAAGAGACGCAGCTAACCCATGCACACATACATACATACATAGTGGAGTGGCAATTATGTGGCAACTTTAAGAGCAATAAACTTCAATCGATTTGCTGAGCTGTTGTTGCTGTTGTTGCTGCTGTCAGTGTGTAAAACCGCATGGGAACAAGTTTGTCTGTCGGCTGCTTGAGCCAAAGTCAAGGACACACACACAAGCACACACACACACACCCTCACACACACACATCTATAATTACACATGAACATGTGTGTGATTATCTGAAGAGTTCTTTCGTCATTTTTGTTGTTGTCGAAGTCGTACTTAGCGTTTGCTTTGCCTTTAGCTTTGCCCTTAGCCCTTAGCCCTTAGCCCAACGACAGCCGTTGACGCGCTGCTGTCGCGACGCGTCGCTGCGGCTGCTCACATGAGCTCAAGCAGAATCGAAGGCTCGGTGTGCGGCAGCCCTTATTTGCTTTACTTTACACTCTTATATTTCGAATTTTATGTTATTTTCATTTTCTGTTCTTTTGTTTTGATTTTTTTGCCACTCTCAATTTTTATTTATTTTCATCCTTTTTTTTTTTTTTTTTGAGTTATATAAAAATAAAAGAGAAAGTTTAGTTTGTAGGCTCGGCCAGTTGCCACTTTCCCGGCTCGAGCTCACTTTGTTTTACAGCACTTTTATGCGTTTCGGTCCGCAAATATTTCACACTGCCTCGGCGCAGTGACGCGGAAACGGAAACGGAAGCGCCTAAAAATAAAAGAAGAAGAAGAAGAAGACGAAAAAACCATGCCAAACGCAAACACAACGCAATGGGCAATTGCCGAGCTGCTGGAAATGGCTGCTGGAAATGCTTGATTTTGCAATGTGCCACGCCCCGCCGCGCCGCCCATTAAATCGAAATTGTCAACGTTGCCGCTGACGCTGCCAGGGCGGACGTTTCTTACAGCTCACTGATTTCTTTGTGGCAACGCATCAACAACAGGCAACAACAACTACATAACAACAACAACTACAACAACAACAACTTAACACATTAGGAACAATCACTCAACCCAAACATGATATAATAGTCGTGTTGTGCGGCTATCGTCTTTATTTCGACCCACTTTAAGCACTTTAAGCTGCGAAAACTTGGCGCTTTGTTCACATTCAAATCGCATTCGTTTGGCCGCTGGCAAATGTTTCTTAATATTTCATACAAACGTAGTTATTGAATTTTTAACGAGCCCCGGCTTCGAGCCCAACCCCACGCCGACCCGGACTCGGACCCGAAGAACAATCCAAAAGCATTTCACATTTGCAACTGTCTGCCGGCCTGAGGCCAATTGACCTTTTATGAAATAGCCCAGGCCACATGTCGTATACGCAATATGTTTACACATTGGCACACAGCAGCAACAACAATAACAACAACAGGAAAGGGACTACATATGCGCATAGTTTTCGTATATCAAAGGTAAAATGTAATTCAATACAAATTACACCAAATGGCAAACAATAGAGGGAAAAGGGACAGAATGTCATATGGAGAAATATTCAATTGAATTGACATGGCTTAAATATTAAGAAAATAATTGAATTATTTATCAGCTAGAAACCGCATCAATATTGTGTAATATACAAACAAAATTATTTTCAGCTTATCAGATGTGCATTGATAAACTAGAATAGTAGTGCAGAAGAAGGAATATACATACATATATGCATTATTTAGTTCTGATTGGCTGCCACTGCTGCACTTGTATTAGTGTGAAGCTGAGCATATGGCTGCTGCAAAATATATTATCCGAGTGAGTTTGCGTCTTAGCTGCACGCTTCTCATTGCTCGTTTCCAACCTCTACAACTCTCTCCATGAGAGAGAGGGAGACAGATATTGCTATTGCTCAACAACGTCCCGGCTATTAGGTAACAGCACCCGATTCACTTCGAGAGTGGGAGAGAGACGAACATAGCTTTGGCTGCGCCTGGTCCCGCGTGCTGCTGCGCAAGAGCGAGATGGCGATTGAGCAGGATCGTAGCCATTGACATTGGACGACGAGAAGGCGACTTACAATTGGCATTCTGGGAAAGGCCATTGCCAAGGGCACCACACCGGAAATTCCCTGTAAAATTATGTTATTAAGCGAGAGCGTTATTAAAGTAGGATCATAACGATTGTTATTAGACAAAGAGCAGACAAAGAGCAGTTGGTATTCTGGGAAAGCACATTGTGAAAGTCAGCATACCGGGAATTCGATGTCTGAATGATTCGATGTAAGGCTTAAATATATACATACATGTATGTATATACTGTCAGACACAGATTTAAAATTTAAAACTTTTTCGCTCTGGAGCAACCCTCATACGCAACTGGGTACAACTACAGATATGGACGTATCTGTCGCAACATAAACATTTCACTTGGTTAAATTGTCTATATGTATAAGTTTATTTGTATACATATACATATATATGTATGTATAATGAAATGCAGTTGCCTAGCTGTATATACATATATATAAAAGTTGTTGGCATGGCAAATATATTTTTCGCTCAAGTCACTTCCGTCTGTGCTTTGAGTAGAGTTTTGCCGTTTTGTTGCTGCTGCTAATTGAATTCTATTGCATAGTTGTATTTTAGTTCTCTCTCTCACTCTCTCTTTCTCCTTTACTTTGTTTTAATTGCGTCCAGTTGAGTTAGTTTGCGGTCTGCAGCCCAGTTGAAGCTCAAATGGAAATTCTTTGCCACTTAATTGTGCATGCGTTGCGTATACGCACAGTCGACCGCCATCGGACAGAGCAGAGCAGAGGCCGTGCCATGCGTATGTCATTTGGGCAGCTATCTGAGCGTCTTTTGATTGCGATAAGTGCCACAATTTGGTGCTCATTTCATCGTGGGCGTGCAAAGGCTGATGCTGCTCGATTTCGGGCCAAAGCATTGGGCGGGAATAGGGCAAATAAATGGAGATAAAGCTGAGATGTCCACTTGCTGCTGACGCTGCCAGTTAAACGCTAAATAATTGGATGGCCGGAAAATCGATGACATTAAAGCCAAGCCGTTCAACCTTAAAGGTGACCCAAAAGCAACAGCAAGAGCAACAGCAACAAAAGCAACATCGACGGCTCGCACCTCAGGCTGGCAATAAAGGAGCTGAAATATATTTGAAAAATTGTGAAATGCCATTAAGCGACTTGTACTACAATTTGGTCAAAGGGGATTACGCACTTAATTAATTCGTTCGAATCGGCTAGCTGGAACATTTAAGCTGTTTGCCCCGCGGCCAAATGGCCGACATGTCAATACATTTTTAATATACCTGGCTGCGATGTTCGTTGGCCGCGCCCTGGGGAATATTTGCTTTGATTTCGTGTACTGCGTTCACAAAGAACTCTCCTATTCATTATGTTTACAATTTAATAAATATTTTGTGGCAATATATATACGCCGTGCCCGGACTAAGGCCAGCGCCGGCATTCCAAAGTCCGAATCCGCCAACAGCCCGCATTGAGCGCATGCCGGACGGAGAGAGGGGGGCAACAAACAACAGCAAATAATTGAGGCAGCCAAATAAAATAACTGACAGCGAGTCGACAGACGGGAGTTAACGACTGCACAATACGCGCTTCGCTCGAGTCATGGGGAGGATGTAGTTGACTTTGTGGAGTGGGCGAAAGATCTGATCAGCAACAGTAAATGATAATCCTCAATGCATACGGACTTCCATCCATTGGGATACACGCTACCAACTAATATACCTCGTCATACTCGCTGAACGAGTGTTGGGCAAAAACAAAAAACCAAAAGAAAACCAAAAAGAAATAGTCGGAGGGCAAAGACAAGAAAATCTGGCTGACGGAATGTTTATTGCTTTGTTTGTTTAACCATCAGCAAATCAGTTGAGCTCTCGTTTCATTAGGTTTTTAATTGAATTGAATTGAATCGAATCGAATGGAAGTGCAGCAGCCATTGCCCCGGGTAGGCGAGAGTAGGCGAGACGAGACGAGACGACGCACGCTTGATTCCTTTATGAACTGGATTAGCAAGCCTAACCAAATACATTAAAGCATTTAGTGCGATCCGCACAAATCTCTATGGCCGCCAGCCACTTAGCCAATGTTTGCCCACTAGTTGTTTAGTCAACTTGAATTAGCAATGTTTGCCTCATAATTCATGTCGAAATTCAACAGTTTTCTTAATTAAATCAATTCTCAATGTGTGAGCAAAGAGTCTTGTACTCGCACTCACTGTTAAAAGCACTTCATTAGAAATTGCCTTAAGCTCCATACACTAACACACAAACACACACACACGCGCGCTCATATGAGAGTGCTTTGATTATACATAATAAATCCATTTTAATAGGATTATTGAATATTTTTTTTTTTCATATCTAAATACAGTTTTCGGAGTAGATTTTTACCTCTAAAATGTGTTTATAAGCCAAAGCACGAGTTTCTACTTTGACTAGCAGCTGAGAGTGCATGAAGCGAGTGTAGTCGACTAGCAGATACCCTAAAATGTCTTTTGGTATCTTGAGAATCATCTTTAGAATGTTTTCGATG
>NW_022047060.1:0-11213 GCF_001654015.2 Drosophila navojoa
AGATACAGATACAGATACAGATACAGATACAGATACAGATACAAATACAGATACAGATACGCATTGTAGATATCAATTTAATTGAGCCGCAGTGAACCGCAGCTAAAAGTATCGCATCGATGACAAGTCCGAACGAGCTGGAGAAAGAGAGCCAGAGTTGGAGCATGTCATGCAATAAATACCCTAGTTTTATAATAATCAAATAACAGTTGTTACGAGCATTCGCCACTTCGCTCGCTTGACCCAACTCAAATGGAACGGAATGCGCCAACAACTTCCAAGCACTGCAGTGCTTAGGCGACGTCCCGTTATGGTTACTATGGCAAACGGTACATTGATGGTAAATACTCGATGCTCAGTGGTCGATGGTCCGTCGACTGCTGCATCCTCCATCCCGGTCTCTGCTTTGCCGGCGACATCAAAGGCGACACAAGACCAGAGAGTCAGAGAGAGAGACAGAGGCAGAGAGACAGAGAGACGTGTGAGAAAGAGAGAGAGAGAGACGTAGACTAATAAAAATGGCAACGAAATTATGCAATTAGTGGCGTAATATGAAGCACTTTACGGTCATTGTGGGCGTTCTCGTTAATAACAGTTGTGTGCGCTGTTTGTTGTGCTCGTTGGCTAGCTGGCCGTCTGACTGTCTGGATGGCTGACGATTCGGCTGTGGTTGCACAATCTACTTGAATGGCCAGCGCAAAAGTTGTTTGCAACCATGACGAGAATCGTTGCGGACAAACAGCGTCATGAGTATGGGATCCAACAATGAAGTCAATGGACAACGAAATCCTCGTTTTATGTTAGCGATATTCTTGTGGCTTATCGAGCTGTGCAGCCATTTTTCGTCGACTAGGTGTAGGGATAGCTACCGCTACCTCTGTGCATGCACTTCAAAGAGATCCAAGCGGAGCAGAGCCGAGCGTGTACATTGATTTACATTCCTTTTGCTTTCACATCAATGACATCAAATCTCGTCGCATCCCACTTCGTGGCAGCTATCTCATTCACTCTGCTAAGCACATACATAATTATGTGCAGACTGCATATTATATATTTTCGTTTTTTTTTTTTTAAATGAGTATTATATATATACATATATATTATTATAGTAATATAGCAGTTATTGGAACTTAAAACTACAACTACAAATATAGAAATAGAGTAACTAATAATGACGGGCAACCTACGCTGCTGTGGTGCTGCTTAGTCAGTTTGCATTCACATATCACGCATACGCCCGATGTGCGCGCATGCATTCCGCTATTGTTAAATACAGATGGCAAGCAAGTGTCTTTTATTCTTTGACTTGCCACGGCTAACGAGCAAACATTTTTCATCTAATTTCCCTGCTGCTCTCTGTCTTTTTATATCTATTTTTTTCCATACATTTATACATATATATTTTTGCATTCTTCCTTCTGGCTCGTGCAGAGAGCGAGAGAGCAAAGGGTGCGCGCTGCCAGCCAAGAAATTGTGAACATTGCCGTTATATGCTTTGTCTTAGCCTTACGACTAACGTCTACAAACTAGCACAATGTCTATGGGCGTGGGCGTATGTGTGTGTGTGAAGGTAGGTGTCTTAGTGTGTCTTCGCAGGCATGCACACACGCATACACACACACACATTTATATATGCACACTAATAGCATGCGCATATGAAATATATGGTCGGGTAGCGTTGGTAACCTTGGCGTCGCTTTCTTTTGCTGCTTAACGGTTTGCTTTGCATATCGCACCATCCGCCCCCGCCCAATAGTTGCAAAAGCCGATGTAAGTGTGTGTGTGTGAGTGTGTACGTTACCACAGCCACGCAGCCTCTGCGGTAGCCGCAACACTGCAGCACAGCGAGCTCAGGTAGAGTCGGTGTGGGCTGCATGAAAATACTTTGAACGTAGGCAAGATACTGCACTGCAAACAATTTTCGTTGACTTCTGATTTGCATTAGTTTACTGAGCAACAGAGCCGCTTGATTAGCTTCTGCCAAAACCATTGAACAACAACTCATATAATGAGTAACATTTTATCTTTGAATAAAAAAAAACTCTATTTAGATATAAAAGAAATACATTTAATTTGCACTTAATTTTATTTAAAAATTCAATATTATTTATTTTACATTTAATTTTACTTATTAATCATATTTGAATTCCATGTTATTGCAAATTGTAAATAAAATTATAGTCGATTTGGATGTGAGGTAATTTGATTTGGCTTACATATAATGCGATTTGAATTTTAACTGAATTAAATTAAATTATTTATTTTAATCCATATTGCATAACTTATTTTATTCTTTATTTATATTTAAATTTATTTATTTTTAAATATAATTTGAAATTTAAAGTGATTTAATTCACCATTTTATTTAGATTATTTAATAGTTTAATATCCATATAGCTCTAATTTAATTTATTTAACTTACAATTTAATTTAATTACATATTTCCTTCTAAAAATGTTTATCTCCACTTTTAATTAAACTACTTAATTAATTTACATTTCAATTCTATTTATAATTAAGTTTAATTTTTCAATTTATTCAATATATACAAAATAACAATTTTTTCTAGTTAATTTATTTCATTTATTTCTTTTTATTTTCTGATATATATATTTTTTTTTGTTTAGTATCAAAGCAAAGTAAATTCTCATCCTTGGGATCATATAAAAATCTCACAGTAAAATTTCTTGCTGTGCACAATTAATTCGCTGTTGGCGAAAAAATGTCATAACATGAAGAGTGATATTCCACGCTCCAATTACGAGCAGCCGTGCCAGTGCTCCAACAGAAAAATGCGCAAAGTGACGGCCGGTAGAGGGTCGGGCCACCAGCCAGTGTTCCGTTTGTGGCATGCCTCGGCACTGGCACTGGCACTGGCGCTGGCGCTGGCCCATCCCAGGCCAGCCCATCTCATGCCAGGCCAGGGCAGGGCAGCCCGCTCTGCAACAGCTCTGCTGCTTAGCTGCGCTCCGCTCAGTTTTGCTGCAGCTTGTGCATGCATTTGCGCTTATGTAACCAATGTCATCGTTATTTTTAACTTAATTTACATGCTTAACTAAAGTTGTCAGAAAATTATGTTGACGCATGCAGCTTTCAATTATGCTGCACACACGACGCGCCACGCCCACATCCACAGCCACGTCCACGAGGACTTTGCAAGCAGCCAACATTGCGGGCCAACGTGGCGTATGAATTCGTCATTTGGCAAGTGAACATCAAATTATGATAATTTTCGGCATGCCAATCACAAGGGATCGCAACAAAAGTCTTTAACGAATCGAATCGTAAATACGTACGACTCTACAGGTAATTAATTTATTCATTTACCCTGGCTCGTTTCCTTGTCAAGAAATAACGGGCCGTGAAGAAATATTTGCACTCGAACAGTTCCTGCCCAGCCGATCCTGCTTTCACCGATGCCAAACCAGGGATGAATGAAACTTGGATGGGTAGACTCCATATTTATGTTATTTTTAACTATATTTTAAGATTTTTTAGTAGCTCTTTATATTAGAGAAGATTCAATAATTAGCTACAGCAAACTTTAAAAAACAAATGGTATTCTTTAATAATGAATTCAATAAATTTGAAATTATTACCATGAGGGAATAAGATATTATAACCAGCTGAAAAAGGAATTATAATTTGGGAAAAAAACTTGTTTGCCTTGAATATAGACAAGATTATCTAAAGTAAAAATTAACAATATTGTCGCAATTTACAGTAAATGAGTTTTTATATTAAACATAGTCAATATATTCATCCATGACCAATCCAATGCCTTAATCAGAGCTTACGAAAACTAGTCTGCTCGATACCTTATTTAACCTTGAAAATAATGAAAATAATACAGCTTATGTTGGCTTGAACAAAGTCTCTCGCCCAAGCAGTAAACGGGTTATGGAGCCCACCAATAGAGTTAAAAAATAATCCTGAGTGCTGAATTTGTGCGGTTTATGTATACGAGATTTTCGACTTTTGATGTTTTCTTGTCCTCTGTGGAGCTACTCGCACTTGAGTTCCTCACTCATGCCGGCAATTCGGGCCATTTGGAATGCTCAGTAAATGTTTGACAGCTATTTTGCTGAGGGACTCGCCTTCGATTTTTGCCCATTCCAAGAAAGACTTTGTAATACATTTTTGGCCAGAAACAATGCAGTTCCATACAGAGCGTAATCTGACTTTTTGTTGTTAACGCAACTGAAGAGGCTCATAAAAGGGCGACGTTTCGCTGCAATTTCGAACATGATAAAAGCCTTCATCGAAACTGAAATTCAACAAGATTACAGAAAGAGAAAAGGAAAATAAATATTAAGAACTTTATAACAACTGAAGGGAATTAATTTAAAGAGTTTTGCATGACTAAACATTAGTAAATTCGCGATACTTTTGGAGCGCACCTAGTTCATTCTTCTCAAATCTATTTCAATCAACTCAAATAGTTAAGTTTTAAGTAAAAGCCACACTTGATTGCCCTTTAATTGCAATTTTACGCTATTTCTTTCATCATATTTTTTTTTTATTATTTGTCTACATTTAAATACATATCAAAGGCTTTTTATTTTAGATATATTTTTTCGAATTCGTTGAGTGCGCATTTCCGGAATTTTAATTACAGTTCAAACGCCCTTGATTTCATTCTTGAGCATAACAAATTTGTCTTTCAATCTTAACTGAGCCGTGCCGCAAATGCCATTGAGCCTAAGCGTGCATCTCCAGCCCCGCCCCTGCACACATACGTGCACCGCACCCTCTGTGCGCGTGTGTGTGTGTTTGTGTGTGTGTGTGAGTGCCGTTGAATGCCATTCATTTCATTCACACCCAGCACACATTCATCTTAATGCCTCGTTTCGCATTTTTTTTTTTCGATTTATTCTTTTTCTTCTCTCTGTGTGTGTGTGTGTGTGGGCGTGATGAGCGCAGCGCGACAATTAAATTTAATAGCAATGCAATTAACTCTTAATTTCTATTTTGGCATTGCCTCTCCTTATTTTTCATTTTCCTTTCATTTGTATTTTGTTCTTTTTTTTTTTTTTTTTTTTTTTTTTTTTTTTTTTTTTTTTTTTTTGGTCTGACAACCTGCTGCTGAGCCATTGTCTTCAGCCGTCCACTAGGTTTCTCAAACATCGTGAATTCCGCACAAAAAGCGAGAGCAGACACTACAAAAAAAAAAAAAAAAAAAAACGAACTACGGCAGAGGTCATTTTATTAATTAACCAACAGGCAAAGTTGCTCTGAGTTTGATTGGATCCGGGTCTGTGTCTATGACTGTGACTGTGACTGTGCCTGTATGCGTGTCCGAGTCTGTCTGGGCGCCAGCCAAAATGTGTGGCAAATTGCGTGAATTATTTCAGCTGTCTTCCCACTCGCACTCGCACTCCCTGCCGGCCCACTCCCACCCCGGCCAGCCTCTCTCGGTAGGTGTTGACCCAACGCTGGTTGCTAAATTAAAATAAAATGCTTGCCCCAACACGCTCGTGCCACAGCTACAGTAGGCTCCCCTTTCAAGCGCCCAGGCATCCACTATGCCATTTGGACCCTTTGAATTACTTCATTAAATTTGCATATTAGGTGAGGATTTGGTTCGCCCTTTGCCACACTTTTTTTGAGCTGCGCTCGGCTTGTGTCTCCCCCACACACGCACACACACGCACGCACACGCACGCACACTTACACACTTTTTTTGTTGCGTCCAGCAGTCCTTAACTGCTCGAGGGCCAAAAAACTTGCCATTACAGCTGTAAACGCACTTGATAGATATGGGGAAAGCTTTAGTTAAAAAACTCTTATTATTTTTTTCTGTCTTTATTTTTTTGCTTCTCATTTTACCGGAGCATTTAAAATGGAAACAGAGTTTACTTTAGAGCTGGAAAACTATTCATATGTGGCTGCTTGAAAAAGTAACGACTATGTTAATCGGCTTGTGAGGTGGAATTTGAATCGCATGTAAATCGCTGACCCCGACAACAACAAAGTTTCCCACAAAAGATTCCTATTCAAGTCGAGAGCCGCGTGGGCCTTGCCCTACATTATTTGACTGAACATCGGAAAGACGTTATGCGATGCAGCTAACAAAGTAGGTAAAAGCTTCGACTATAATCCTACATAGATAATCCTATAGCGTTTTTAGATAGGTCAGCATAGCTTATACATCTCCTGTTTAGTCTTTTTGTTTTCTCTCAAATTTGATTTGACCACAATTGTTATTCACTTTGATTTGATTGTTATGCTTTCTATTTTTCTGTTTATTATTTGATTTGATCAATTTTTGTTCCTCCTTTTTGCTGCTATTCAATTTATTTTGCTGCCACAAATTAAAATAACATCAATTATTGTTTACAGAGCAGCTCTAACAAAAACAATTTCATAGATTTGGCTTTGCATATCTGATATTTGTACAAGGATTGAAGAATAACAATATAATAACAAACACAACAATATTTATATACTATATGTAAAAATAAATAAAAGAATATCAAATAAAATTCGAAAATTACTAAAAAATGTTTTTAAATAAAAAAATGTATATATATTATTAAAATTCCAGAAAACTCTTTTTATATTTTTAATAACTTTTAATTAATTAATTAATTAATTAACTGGAAAAAATATCATTATATATTACCTATAGTATATATTTATATTATTTAAAGTATATATTATTATTATTTAAAATATATTTTTAAAGTAATATTATATTATTAACATGATAACGAATTTTGTGCCCTGGGATTTATGTGACACGAATGTATTTATAAATAAATTAAATTGAAAAAATAAAAATAAAAATAAAATAAATAAATAAATTAAAAAAAAAATACAAAATAATTATAATCAACAAAAAATAATTATTGTTTTTTTTTTTAATATTATATTATTATTATTCTATTAATATTATTACCATTATGGTGGTTTGGGTTTTTATTTAACACAAATGTTTCCTGGTTTTTAAATATTCTATTTTTTTTTTTTTTAATATATATATTTTTTCTGTAACATCAGTCATTTGTAAAAAGTATATTCTGATATTTAGGCAGACTTCAGAATAGTTTTATTTATTTCTTTATTTTACTATTATCTTATTTATTTATTTTATTCAAGAAGAGTTTGTCACAAAACTCTAAAACAAATTAAAGCTTTTGGCATTTGCTCAGTCACTCTTTATTGTCAGACAAAGACTTTAAGACTACAAATAATTCCAAGACTTTAGACATTTCCCGCAACAATACCTACACCTCCGCCCCTCGCAAAGTTGCGCAACGATCTTAATTATTGAAATTTGCGTAATCCCTGGCATAGTGCAAATGGCATTCGACCTCCAATAATGCCTGTCAGCTAACATGTTGACCCTCAAAGTAATGTGGCTCGCGGCGATAGGCCTAGATGATGCCACAAGCCCCTGACTCCATAACGAGCCCTCCCCCAGCCCGCTACCCGTCACCCCCACCGCCAGCTGCTCGCCCTGTGCCCTGCAGCTGTTAAGTTCACGCGGTTAACGGCACAAATGGAAATGGCAGGCGGCTAGACTATCGCCATTTCGCAGCGCCATCATCATCTTCATCAGCGCCATCAGCCCGATTATCGTCATCATCAGGAGCAGCGTTTCGACTTGGCTGCCATTGTCATTGGGCTGGCCTATGGAACGGCGCAGACGCTGCCGCAGCCGCTGCCGCCGCTGCTGCTGCTGCTGCTGTTGCTGCTGCTGTTGCTGCTCGATGCTATAAATTAGAAAGTGTCAGGTTCGTTACGTAAATTACCTGGCTATAAAAAACGGGAGAAAAAAGAAAGGCGACGGCACCTGAGGCAGTGGCTGACGCGGCGGCGGCGGCGGCGGCGGCGGCGTCATCGTAGGCAGTGGAGGGAGCGCGGGCAGCGACTGCGCGGCTCACCCACAAGGACAACGACAACGAATTAATGTCTTTTTATTTGCGCTTCGCGCGCCGAAAGGGCAAAAAGATTTGTCAAGGATATTTACGGCGGGGCGGGCCAAGCGAGAAGCGGGGGGCGTGCCTAGTTTAGCTTTGCATGCCACGAAGACAAAGAAAGAGTGAGAACAAGAGAGAGAGAAAGATAGAGAAGGAGAGAGGGATAGTCAAAGTTAAAGCGAGAAGGCAACAAGAGCGAAAACAAGAATAAAAAAAAATAAAAATAAAATAAATAAATAAAGATGCTGACCCAGAAATAAAAATGAGATTAAGTGTGATTAACACGCTGTCGAGCTGAGATGCCGCCATCTTCCATAACGTGTTTGTGTGTATGTATGTGGGTGTGTGTGCCTGGTGGGTGCCTTAGTGTGTGTGTGTGTGTGTGTGTGTGCGTGTGTGTATATCAGCTTATGGTCGAGCTTTTTGCTTTATTCTCCCTTTGGCATCCCGCAACTCCCCTTTCTCCCCCTGCCCGCCCCTCTCCCGCATCTCGCTCAACTTTTGTTTTCTGTTTTCAGTTTTCTGTTTATTGTTGTCTCGTCTCTCGTCTCTTGTTTCTCCACGGATTTGCCGCTGTTCTCTTTCAATCGCTTTTAGTGCCCGGCCGCCGCTGTCCGCTGGCGGTGGGGTAATTTATTTGGTTACAACTTGATTTGCATAAAAGAACATTTACTTTTTAATTAGGTGTAAAATTTATGCACTTCACTTTCGCTTCGGCCGTTTGGTTTGTATCGTTCCTTCCTTTCATTCTGTTTTTTTCTCTCTCTCTCGCTCTCTGCCGCTTTTTTGGACTCTCTGTTGCTAAAGTTGTTGTTGTTCATTCAGTGAGCGGCTCGAGTTCCCTGTTGTTGCGGCTTCACAAGTGGGGTAGTTAGCAAGTATACGCCTGGGTAAACGCTGAGGCCCTCGAATACGGCTAGAAATGTCCAAATGAACTCGGCCCGGCCATAAATCAGGCAACTTGATTGAATCGTAACTTAATAGGGAATATGCTAGAGAATGTTGCTCTGTTATAAATGTGAACTGAAATATGCTTATAAAAATAGCATGCAATCAAGCTAGCCTCTCGACCATTATCTGCTGCTTGACGTATATCTATTGTGGAATAGTACAAGGGTAGGGCTATTTATTTATTTTATTTACTCAATTTAATTTATTACTTTTATTTTATTTTTTTATTTTATTTATTCTTCTATTCCTTTGTTTATTTGATTTGTATTGAATAAATTAAAAAATATATATTTAATAAATTTATTTATTTTTGTTACTAATTTAATTTATTAATTTTATTAATTATTTTATTTTATTTTATTTATTCTTCTGTTTAATTTTTATTTAATAAACCTATGTTTTATTTAATAAATTTATTTTTTTTCTATTATTTAATTAATTATTTTTATTTATTTATTTTAATTATTATAAATATTCAAATTGTTTTCTTTATTTTATTTTATTTAATACTGAGCCAGCTTTAATGATCATCAACTGCACTTTACAATACATTAATTGAAATGGAGGCATAGCTGAATTCAAAGCCCGCGTCGATGCGTATTACAATGGCTTAGAGGCTAACACAGCTAGAGCGAAAGTTGGCCCACTTCAGCCGTGACACCTTGTGGGCCGAGTCTGAGCTGCTGGCTGAAATTCAGGCACGTCGCCTTGTGCTTGAGCTGCCCAATGACCTGTTTACTTAGACAGCACATCTATCGAGCAGAGCACAACATCATTTTAGCCGCTGGCATTCAGAACTGACCAATGATTCGATTGCGATTGCCAACGCCAGTGCCAGTGCCAGTGCCAGTGCCAGGATGGCAAATAAAAAATTGTGAAATATGTATGTAGTTGCTCAATGGCTGCTTTTGCTGGCCAGATTGCGGGGATCGGGCGCGGAGGCGGGCCCACAAGCCGCAGCACGTTCAAGATACACATTTGCCTCTCTCAACACGTTGCCGCTCCACATCGCTTACCCCCCCTCCCCACCCCAAGCCCTCTGCCGCACAGCCCCGTCACTGCAGAGTCCTGTAGCTCGTTTCTCTGTCCTGCGAATGTATAGCGCTGTTGGTATGTGAAAATACTTTCGTGTTGACGTTGACGCTGGCGGGTAGTTAATCGGTCGCTTGCAACGCCAACAGTGACTTACCACTCGCTCGCCCGCTGCCCCACCGGCTGCCCCACCGGCTGCTCTGCCCGCTTTAGCTACACGCTGTGGGTGTGCGGCAGGTGTACGTAAACGTGCCACAGGCCCACTTAATGCAGCACACTGAGGTGCGATAAGGAATTTTCAGATTTCTTTTGCTTCGCATATACATTTCAGTAGTCAGTCAGGCTACAGGGTGATTCACATCTGCCGGAGCTACGAACTGGAGAACTAATGAGCTGGTATTGTTAAATGCTCCGATACTAATCGATATCATTCAATTGAATCCATTTTTCAATAACCTTCAATCTAACTTATTGTTCTATATATAAAATTATTTATTTGATCGTTAGTTCACAGATATATCGGGTAGTATTATGTTTTGTTTATTTGATACTTATCGATAAGTTCCACTTCTATAGATTATGACCTTTATTTTTTTTCTGACCGATAGCTCTTAACTATATCGATTACTGACTTAATTATTAACTTTATATTGATCGATAACGCTCAATTTGTTCAATTAAATCCAATCTAATTTTATACTTGTCGATAACTTCCATTTACAGAGTTTTCTATATCGATTATTTTTCAATCTATTATTTTATATTTTTCGATTAATTTTTAATGTTTTTGTATACCTGATACATATGTATATATTAATTTGTATTACATTAATATAATTATATTGAGATCCATCTATGTATAGTCATCCTCAGCCCGGATCACCCTGTAGCCTTAAATGCGTTTCGGTTTTTATTTTGTGCCTTTATTTGGAAAACTTTTGTTGCTACTTTTGTGTTTTGTTTGCACATTTCTGCGCCAACAACTGTCAATCTTTTTTCGCCGCTGCCGAGGCTGATGATGCCTGCTCCAGTAGCACGGCCAACCCAGTTGCCCCACCTCTCCCCATTGCCCATACGCTTCACTCCGTCAGCAAGCAATTCACGTCGACATCCAACACTTGCGTCTCCATGTCCGTCTCTAGCTCGCATTCAGCTCATGTGTTTTGATACACATATTGTATCGTTTTGTGAGCAGAGGCTCGTACGTGTGCTTAAGGGTGTGGGGCGCAAGGTGAGTGAGTGAGTGTGTGTGTGTGTGTGGGTGGGTGGGTGGGTGTGTGAGTACCTAAGGGGGGGGCGCTCGCC
>NW_022047061.1:0-11208 GCF_001654015.2 Drosophila navojoa
TCTCTCTCTCTCTCTCTCTCTCTCTCTCTCTCTCTCTCTCTCTCTCTCTCTTATGTTTCCCTTTTATATCACTCTATATACATATATTTCTTTCTATCTCTAAATCTAACTCTCTACCTCTCCCTCTTTCTATCTCTCTCTCTCTCTCATTATCAGCTCCTTTCTGAATTCATGAAACTTCATTCCAGATATTAATTAATCTACATGAAAACGTTATCAATGCAATTCGATTAGTATAAACTGAGATTAGCCAAGCTGAATGCAAATCTTTATATATTCTATATATATGTGTGAATATGTACATTTGCTAAGCTCAAGAACATTCTGTGTAGATAGTTCGAGAAGTGACTCATATGTTCAGTCTATTAGCATTAGAAACATCATTTCATATCAATAGAGCTGTCAATCAAAAGCCAGCTTCAAGGCAAAAGAGATTTATTCCGCCCAATTGTAAATGTTCGCTTTGCCTTATTTTATTTCAATATTTTAAGTAAATACAAACAAAAATATTTTTCGAAAAAATCTGGAAAAATTTGAATTGTGTTGACAATTGAAAGCAAAATATTTTGTAATGAAAACATATTTAAGAAAGGATTGTGGAGATGGCAAAAATAATATTTTAATATAATATATAATAATAATATAATATAATAAGAAGTTGCGCAACGGAGAGAATAAAAGAAAGAGATAGACAGTGATCAATTTACAAGAACAAGAAAAGAAAGAAAGGGGGAGTGAATGATATAGATCGTGAATAAGAGAAAGACATACATAGAAAGGGATAGAAAGAAATTGATAGAGATAAGAAAGGAATCGATCAAGAAAAAAGAGAAAAAAGAGAAATATATAAATATTAACAGAGATGTAAAGTTAGATAGGGAAAAAGGGATTAGAGAGAAAGAGTGCGAGAGTAGGACAGAGAGATAGGGATAGAGAGAGAGGGAGAGAGAGAGAACATAAAAGTTAAAGAGATGCCGAAATGAGAAGAAAATAATTATATCAGAAAACTGTTAAGTTAGACAGAGAAATTGAGAAGAAAGAGACAGAGAATGATATACATCGATATCTGTAGTGTGCGTGAGAGGCAGAAAGAGAGAGGGCAATACCTTAAGACTGAACAATGACAACAGGAGTGAGAGTGAGCGATAGAGTGTAACGGGAAGGAGAAAATAAATCAAAGCACATAAGACAATGAGACGACTTATCGATAAGAATACAATAATATTCTTCAATCATTAAAATATATATAGAGAAACAGATTGAAGTCAAGAGAAATGGAGAAGTCATCATGCCGATTAATTGATCGTTGCAATCGATTGGCGACGTTCGATTTGTTGACATACGCTGCGGCTGCTTGTCTGCATCTTTATTAGCTGGCCGCCTCGACTGTGTGCTCAGCGTGCGAAATCAGATATAAAATTTGAGCCTTGACATCTTTCATAGGCGAAGCGCGCGTTCGTTTAACTCATCCAAACAGTCGACGTCGGGCAGAGTGCCAACAGCAGCAGCAGCAGCAGCCGCAGCCGAGCTCAGAACGTGCCGCCAACTGCTTTTAGTGATCATTAAGAACAGCAGAAGCAACTGTTGCAGCAGCAGCAGCAGCAACAGTTGCAGCAGTCGCGGCGTCGTCGTCGAAAAGAATTTGCATTTCAGATTGCGATTTTTTTTTTTTTATTTATTTCATTCTCGATTTCGTTTAGCTGTGCCAACTAGCCGGGCCAAAGTAAATGCTAGTTACTTAGCTGCACAAATTAGCATATGCTACACACACACGCACACACACACATACACTTCGAGTACAATTCACAAATTGGCGCTGAAAAGTTCTGTCTGTGCCGCCGCTGTTGACACTGTCTCTGCGCGTGAGTCTGTGGATGGAGTCGTGTAGCCAAAAACCGAATCAAACCGAACCGAACCGAGTCGCTACGTTGTTGTTGTTGTTGTTGTTGCTGCTGCAGGCCGTTGCAATGGCGCACAGTTCAATGGCTTTTGCGCCATTTTAAGATCAATGCACCCCGCTGCAGCAGCCGCAACCGAGCAGCCGCTCTAACAATTAAGCAGCTCCGGCTGGCGATGCTGCTGCTGCTGCTGCTGCTGCTGGCGAGTGTGTGTGCTGCGGGGGCGGAGGGGTTGGTAGCTGCAGCTGGAGCTGAAGCTGGGGCTGGCCGACCACCGGCCGGGCCGCCCGGTGCCAGTCTAGGCCAGGCGAACCAATCGAATCTCGCGCGCGCATTGGCAAAAAACCTTGCGCATGAACAAATCCATGGACATGGACACACACTCACTGGCTGATCAACCCCCAGCTCAACCCCCACCTCCCCCCCTCTGGGGGGGCAGCCAGTTGTTGGCCAAGTTATCAGCCCAAGTGGCAGCCGGGCCAGAAATCAAAATACAAATATTAAGAGCTCACGGAAATTTTATTTGTTTGCCTTCGTTTTTCATTTGGATTTCTTTTATTATTATTATTTTTGTTGTTGTTGTTATTGTTGCTGCTGCTGCTGTTGGCTTGGCCTGGGCTGGGCTGGGGTCCGAGACGATGGGGCGGGGGGAGTAATTTTGGAATTTCTGAGATGCGAGTATGCAAAAAATTCATTTCGAATGTAAACTGGAGACCGGGCCGCGAGTCTAGCCGGTTGCTGTTGCCGGTTGACAAATTGCCAACTCAACTTGTTCTGACATTTTTATATGAGTTTGTTGTAATTGCTGCTGTTGTTGTTGCTGTTCATGTTGTTGTTTATGTTGTTGTTGCTAATGTTGTTAATCGTCTAATGAATGTGGCAACATTCTAATTTAAATTGCGCTCCACACATTGTTTCGACACCTGCTCAAAAGGTTTTTACAACTGCGATAGAAACAAACTCACTCAGACACACACACACACACACATGGACACCTACCCACACAGATGCACACATACACACACTCCTCACACCTACATCTTTAGTAGTAACAGCTAAAGTCCTGCAAGCATCAGTATTATGGCCTTTAATATGGATAAATATCTGGTAGAACGAGATAGTCTGACAGAAACGGAGCTAAAGCTCGCATTTAAAGAGAAGGACCGATAAGTATCGGTTGCAGTTACTAAGTAGAAGCAAACCGTGGCAATATCATCGTCAGGTCAATGAGATCAGTTAAATTTCATGGTATTCCATATGCGACTGGAAGGTGGACGAATAGAAAGCAGATGCTCCAACAAAGTTCTTTGTTATTCTCCCTCACGAACCCTTCTCTCACTCTCTTTCCTTCTCTCTCACTCTCTCTCCCTCTCTCCCTCTCTGTCTCTCTCTCAGTCTCTATCTTATTATCCTTCTCTCTTTCACTTTCTCTCTCATTCTCTCTGTATTTTCGTATATCTCTCACTTTTCCTATCTCTCTATATTAATAGACATCTATAGTATAGCACATCATACCATAAACTTTGCGGCTTCTCCCAGTATGAATTGCCCATCAATTCTACCTATTACTGCTAATGAAGATTATTCAATATAATTAGTAATTTCCAAGAAACTAAACAGTAGTTTACCCAAGTCTGACTGCGTTTATATCCAGAGATTGAGATATGTAGTTTTTATCTATGATTCTATCTTTTCTTTTTTCCCTACAAAATTAAACTACAAAACTTCCCATACTTTATTTGTTCTTAAAGAAAATTCGTTTTGTGGCTTATAGAAAAAATTTGATAGCTTTTGTTGGAAAGTTGAGCGAGATATTCACAGTTGAATTGAAACTAATGATAAATGTAAACAACTTTAGATTTTTTTTTAAAGCTTAACTTTTAATATGGAATATTAAGACATATGATTTATTTTTTGTTACTTTAGATCTACTTCTTCGAAACGCAGCAACGTCGTATCGCAAAGGACAGTTCAACAACGAGAACAGATAGATAATGAGATAATAAAATGCACATAAGAAAAGCTTTGAATTGAAGAACTAATAATATCAAAATGAAAGTAGAGAATAAATATATAATAAAATATTTAAATGATATAAACTTTCTAATCATATAAGAAATAAATTCATTTCAAATTCGATGCTCAATAAAAATCTGTCGAAACATTCACCTAACCCAAGGGTTAGTTCTCGTCTGTGGGATTAGCTTAACAAGTAAAAAAGAAAAACAAAAAAATTCGAACATAATAAAAATGATTGAATATGATAAATAGTAGTAGTAGTATAGTCCAAGTCGGACGACAGCTTAGTTAGCAGCCGGAGCACCCAGCCGGACTAATGTGGAGCAACAACGTTTTATGCTAATTCCAAGGTTCTGCATTGGTTGGGTCAACGAATCGTGTCGCTGCTGTTGTCGATGTCGATGCCAATTTGAATCGAATCGAATCGAATCGGAACGAATCGATTCAAATCGAATTGAATTGAATCAAATGAAATCAAATCGCATCGCATCAAATCGAATCTAAGCGCCTTAATCGCTAATAACGTGCCCACTAATCATCGGCCATATATCAATAACAATAACAATGAAACAAATTCATATGGAACTAGAGCTGAGAGACTGAGAGGCAGACAGAGACTCTGACTCTGACTGAGACAAAGAAAACGCCAAGCGTTTCAGTTTCAATTTCGATTTCGATTTCCTATTGAAAGCGTTCATTGATCTCTTGCTGTAATGCTGAAGTGGAATTCGAAATTCTTGGCTGAGCCGCGGCTGTTACACAACCAACAGCGGCAGCAGCCAAGGCGATAGTTCAATGTGGCCCTTCGAATTTATGACCTAGCTTCCGACTAGGGCAGTGGAAGTTTGTTCGAAGGTCAGCCAGACAGACGGGCGGACAGACGGACAGTTGGCCAGCCGGAAAAATAGCTATGGGCCATGGACAGTAAACAAGACAAACAAGGGCATGACTCGAGCTGAAATTCCTAATAACTATATAAGCTAAGACAAATGCCCATGCAATTGTACCGAACTGTGAAGCCTATCATGGCATTATCATACGATTTGAAATTCTCAATATGAGCTGAGGCGATGCAAGCCTTGGACTAGGCATTGGATAATGTCAAACAGGATCGGACGCATTAGCTGACAAGCTCAATGAAATGTTCATTTTGATTGTGTAACGCTTCATGGAGCTACCATTGAATAGATGTACACATATATATATCTCTCTATATAGATGCAGTGTATATATATAGATGTGTGCTATCATCTCTCAGTCATTTCTATTTACATGAATTGCGCTTGAGCAATTACAATGTCAGCCATTGACAATTCAATTACAGCGATAAATTTCAATTCTAATGTGACACTTGAATAACAAATGTAGCAAGTCGAAGCAACAAGTTGCACGCCAGCAGATACCCTGGGCCATGCCACCAAAGGGTATATTGACGGCGATTCACAGTTGCAAAATAATGCAAATTATATAAATTATAGTCAAATTCAATTCATATACCGCTCATGTCACATTTGGTTCTTCAGGCATTTTAATGATATATTTTTTTTTTGGCAACCCGTTAAACGGGTCGTATACTCAATGTAAAGTACGTGCAATTGCATTGCCAATCTACGGGGAAGCACATTAAGCTCAGGCGCCGACAGCAGCGACAGCAGCAGCGACAGCGACAGCGACTGAGCTCGCATTATATAAACTGACAAACTAACTTCAAACAAATCGGTTGGCTCTGGCGACGCATGCTAATCCCAATCAACATGCAATTGCGATTTAACGACCCAATGTGAGTTGCATGTAAATGCAATTGCAATGCTGCTGTCTCTGTCTTCGCTGTCTCTGCTATTGCACTCGCATATATATATATACATACATGTATATAGTTGCTTACATATGCCGCGATAACGAACGCCCACACACGTGATCAATCGAGGCACGTGACGTGCGAGCACTTTGCGCTCTAATCAGCTGAGCTTGGCTAATGCACTTAGTAGCACTGGCCCACACACTAACTAAACTTTCTTTATTGCGTTGGCAATTCAAGCGAAGAAACAATGTATATACATTATACATATAAATAAATTAAATATATATTACATGTATGCTGTGTATTACACGATTGCCTATTCATATTGCTAAAGTCTATATATGTCAAATCTTCTCTACTAAGTTTCCATAGTAGATCCTCTCTGCGACCATTCTGCCTTAGGCCTTAGAGGAAGTTATTAGCAGTATAAAAGTATACTTAAAACAACTATATTATAATAATATATGTATATGTATATAATAATAATCTTCGTAAGGTGTATTTAAATATTCTTATCGTTTTGTTTTACGCTTTTGAAATTTCATTTAATAATAAAAATTAATTTTTTAATATCAAGAAAAACAATCAAAACTAAAGCCAAAAAGTGTATAAATATTAGGGGACAAAAATATATTATGAAAAAAATATATAATGTATAATATTGTGGAAATTAGTATATACATACATATATGGGCCCTTCTCCAGGAGAGTCTATTTTAGTAACGTGTTAGCCCCTTGAATTTTTAACAACTATCACGAAAAACGCAACAATTAAGAACTTAAGATCCACAATTTGTTAAAATAAACAATTTTTTTTTTTTTTTTTTTTTTGCATCAAAAGTACACAAAAAGACTTTGCTGAAGAAATGTCCAAATATATTTTTAAAAAATTTATATATCTTTTTATATATTTATTATATATTTTTTATATATTTATTACTCAAAATAAACTAAATTTAAACTATAAAAATAAAAACAAAAATAGTTTAGATTCTCTGTTCTTGTACAGTCACCTGCTTTATATTCTCTTTGCAAAATTTGAAAATAATTATGATAGTAATAATGCTAGACACAGTATGAGTGCATTGACTTCTTTTTTTTATGTTTACATGTCTACGTATAATATTTACATCTGCTGTAAGGAACTCAGCATGTAAAAGCTCTCTAAATATAAAAAAAAAAAAAAACACATTCCATGATTGTTATTGTTAAAAGATTTGCTTAATGTTTAGTATAGGACAAATTGCAAATACAAAAATAAAAATAAAAATAATAAAATAAAAATAAAAATAAAAATAAATAAATATATAAAAAAATATATTTTTATACAATTATAGAAAGAATATTCATATAAAGGAAGAGTCAAATTTATAAAAAAGTTTCAATGTTTCTGCTAATATATATAAATAATGTAAGCAATGCATATCCATACCATTTCACAAATATTCTCATTTATAAATATATATATATATATTTTATTTAAATATAAATATATATTTAAGAGTTCATATTTAAGAATCTGCAAACAAAATATGCCACAAATTTATTTGCTGCTTAAATTTAAATGTATACACAAATATTCTGAAATATTCAACAGCTTGCCCAGAGCAATTAACAGAGCCAGCAACAACAACAACAACAACAACTCGGCTTCACGTTATGCACGGTGCAGTGTCTGCACTTCGATTCATGTTTTCATGTGCAACAATGTTGCGGCGCATGCAAAAATCAGAATCAATATCGAATATTCTTGCCAGCGGCTGACCCGGCGGCATTTATTGCCGCTGACCTGCGGCGCTGCAGTGGCATGCAACAGGTAAATGCAACGAGGTGCCAGGCAGGCAGGCAGGCAGTGGCTCTCCCTGGCTCCAGCATTTTCAGCTGCTGACGATTTTCACCTTATGGCAAAATGGAGGAACACACACACACACACGTCTGCAAGCAGTAACTGAAATTTTTTTGAGGCCAAATTTAATGGCAAGAGCGACAACGCTTGGCATGAAATGTAGAAATTGGCAGCAGCAACAGCAGCTGCTGTCCGAGCGAGGGAGAGGGAGCGGCAGGCGGTCGCCAGGGGGCGGCACGAGGCGGGCTGTTGGTGCGACCAAGCGGAATTGGACAGAAAGTCAGCCAGCGGGCAGCTGCAATAATTACCCACAAAATTCTGAGCTTTTTCTCATTATTTTATTATTATTACTTTTGTATATGACTTGAAGTGTTGCTGCTGCTGCTGTTGCTGCTGCTGCTGTTGCTGCTGTTGTTGTTGCTTTGTTCTAGCTACTTTCGCAAGATAATTGACATCAATTTGTCGGCGAATGCATATTCATGTCGAGCATTTAAAATGCAGAACGCTTAAATAAAGTTCTCACTGCTCTCTCTCTCTCTCTCCTTCTCTCTTGCTGTCTGTCTCCCTTTCTCTGTGTGATAAATTGGTGAAATGCAATTAGTCGGGTCACTTTCTGTGCCGGAGTGCGTAAGTAATTGCCAAATAACGGTAATGTTAATGCCGTGTGGCAGTTGGCTGCAACCTCAACCCCAAGTCGCATTAGCCGCTCACACAGGATATGCATGTCCATACATACACACCTATGTATGTGTGTGCATGTGTGTGTGTGTGTCTTCATACGCATAGGCAGGAGAAGCATTCTGAGTGCTGCAGCTTAGCGACATGGTCAAATGACAAGTTGGTTCAGTGGGTCGTTCAACTGGTTGCTTGAAGTTAAGCTGTTGTTGCTGTTGTTGCTGCTGCTGCTGTTGCTGCTGCTGTTGCTGTTGCTGCTGCTGTTGCTGCTGCTTTTTGGTCTGTTGTCGCTGATCGGTCGTTGACCGCTGGCCTACAACTGTCGGCTGTGGCACAATGTTCCGCAATTTGGGCAGCTAATCGCTGCCCTCCAACGCCCACACAGATCGCGCTGCCCACAATAGAAGCTCTCTCCCTCTCTCTCATTCTCTGTCTAACCCTTCTTGGCATTCTAATGGCGACAGCATTGATTTTGAAAAGTCAGTCATTAAGTCAATCTGTTTTCCGGTCACTGTGTCAACGACATTGTATCACATGCAACACACACACACACACATGCACACACATGCACACACGCACACACAGAGAGAGCTGAGCACACATCAATGGCGAGATCAATGCACTGACTCGCTGGCCAGTGTTGACAGTGAAGCTATTGCCTAACGCAGCGGCGCATTGCAAAAAGGTTAGAAACAACAACAGCAGCAGCAGCAGCAGCAGCAACATTAGCAACACATAACACAACAACAGCAACAACAACAACATCCGCAACAACAATAACAACCCGGCCTGGCAAGTGGCTTACCTACATTCCCAAAATGCAGCTGTGTTGGTGTGAATTGCACACACAAGACGCGACGCCCCCACGGCAGCAGCAGCAGCAACAGCAACAGCAGCAGCAACAGCAACAGCAGCGGCTGCGCTGCAAGCGGATCAAGCGTCAGCGTCAAGCCAGCGGAGTTCATTGACTTTTGCGCAAACGCACAAGCCTCCAACTCCAATTCAATGCACATAACGCGCCACTCACGTAGGCCGTCAACTTGTCCAACGAGTTGGGTAGACGACGCAGCAGCAGCAGTAGCAGCAGCAGCTAACGATGACGACGCCAAGCTCAACGTCTCTGTCTCTCTCTCTGTCTCTCTCACTCACTCTCCCACTCGCTCGCTGTTGCTCAGTGTCTCTGATTGTGTTGCCCTCTCACTCCCACTCCCACTCCCACTCCCTCTCTCACTCTCACTCTCTTTCTCTCTCTCTCTCTCTCTCTCTCTCGCTCTCTCTCTCTCTCTATGCGTATGTCCGTCTGTCTGAGCTGAGCTTTTTGCACAGTTTAGTTTAGGCAGGATAAACGCAACAACTGCAACAACAGCAGCAGCAACAACCGCAGCAACAGCAGCAGCAGCAACAGCAACAGCAGCCGCCTTTGCGGCCATGCCAATGGCAGCGGCGTCAATGCGTCTCAGCTGCAACGGTCAATGACCGACCGACTAAAAAGCACACATACACACACACATGTCAGCATACCTGCCAGTACATGTTGCTGGCAGCTCTGCCGACGCGTAGTTGCTGTTGCTGCCGCTGTCGCTGTCACTTCCGAGGCAACACAGCAATCGCTTTTGGCAGCAGCAAAAATCCTTGCCGTTCATTTACACTTAAACCTTGTTGTTGTTGTTGTTGCTGCTGCTGCTGCTGCTGCTGCTGGCGTTGCGGTTGCTGCCGCTTCAATGTCAAGGAAGTTGAGCACACGCGACTTCCTTATGCGATGCACACGAGCAACCGCAACTGCAAATCGAATAACAACAACAATAAATAATATAACGCATGCGTCCAAGGCATGAGTCAACCCAATGCCAATGAGGAGCCGGCACAGTGGTATGCAACAGCCGCGAATGCGGCCAAATTCAGTTGAGTGCCGAATTGACAGCAATCTGCGCCACTGTGCGACGGCGACTCTCAATCCGCGATGTAAGCGCAAAGCTCTCTGTTTGTATTTGCCCGTCTGTCCATCCGTCCGTCCGTCCGTCCGTCCATCAGTATGTCCATACGTCCGCCTGTTCGCCTCTTTTGTATCATCCGTCCAACGGTCTGATTGTCTGCCTGTGCCTGAGCTCTGAGTGTGTGAGAAGCATTTGAAATGCGCGTCGTCGTCGTCGTCGCTGCTGCTGGTGCTGCTGCTGCGACGCGTCGGCTGCCGGCAGCAGCGTTGACTTGTAAACAGAAAAGTTCGTAAACCTTTAAAAGTGAAAGTAAAATCGGACGTAGACCTACATATACAAATGTAAAAGCGCGACGCGTCGCTTCTGTGTGCGTGTGTGCTGATGTCTGTGCGTGTGTGTGTGTGTGTGTGCCAAGAAGCAGCTGCCAAACCAGAAAGCAACACGCACACATACGCACACTGAGCACTGCTGTTGGTGTTGGTGTTGCTCTTAGTGTGACTGGCAACGAACGACGCCGGCAGCAGCAACAGCAGCAGCAGCGGCAGCGGCAGCGGCAGCACACAACGGAATTCCCAGCTAACGCTCCCGGCTCCAGTTCCAGAGCGCTAGAAACGAAAGACTTGTGTGATACGAACTTAACTTAATGACAGCAGTTAACTAGCTGTGGCTAATTAAATTTAGTTTGGATTTACTCAATTCTCTTCGTGATGGCCTATTCGAATGGAGTTTTTTTTTTTATATATTTATGCACGTATATCACAATCTGTATGTGAAAAATATTTTCCAAAATTTTATTTTAAAATCTTACATTTTTTCCAAGTTTCTTGAAGACAAATCTGACTTTCTTTTATCTACGATAATAAGTTATTATTAATAACTGAAATTTGCTGCAAAAAAGAATAATAATAGTAGTAATAATATTAATAATAATAATAATAATGATAATTATGATAATAATAATAATGATAATAATAATAATGATAATAATAATAATAATAATAACAATAATAATAATAATAATAATAATAATAATAA
>NW_022047063.1:0-11162 GCF_001654015.2 Drosophila navojoa
ACACACACACACCCACACACACACACACACACACACACACACACACACAGAGAGAGAGAAAGGGAGATAAAACACAACTAGTAAAAGGAAAATATTCGCGTTGAAGGAAAAAGGATAGAGGGACTTAAGGACTCGGCTTGAGTTGGGTGCACGCTGGCGTCCACTAAATCCAATGGGGATATTTTCGCATGCATTCCACATGGACTACATATAAATATAGATATTTCATATAAAGTTATGTACGTCTGCCTCTCTGCCTGCCTGTCGGTTCGTATAGGTGTATTCTATTTTGCGATTGAGCTGTCCAAATGCGCCTTTTAATGTAATCTCTTACGGATTTGTTTTGACAAGCGACACACTCCCACCTCTCGCCCACAGTGGTAGACTGTGTGGTTTCCTGGGTACAGCGTGTAGTTATGTGTTATGGGGATGCTTGGACATATCTATATATATATATCTATATATGTATGTATATATATTTGGTTGCTGTTCATGTCCCATCATAAATATTCGATTACTCAGGCGCATCTAATTTGCTTTATTATATTTCCCAAAAAAGTTCCTTGTTTTTTATATACATTTTTATTAAACGCAGCTCAGAATGAGGTGGGTGAAATGAGCCTGTCAAGCGCTTCAATTGCTGCCTCAAATCTCATAAGCATCAACATGAAATTAATAAAAAAAGAGGCAGATATAGGAAAGGCTAAACAAGAATCTTATATGTATTTTTACTTTGTTTTAATAATACTAAAAATATACTAAATATCTTTTTAAACTAGCTGCATATATTTCCTTCCGGAATTAAAGGATTTCTTCATATAAAACTATTAAAATTTATTCTGTGTACTTTCTTCAACAAAATATATCTTAACATGTTATGTAACTTATACATTAACTTTACACATGTTATATAACATACGCAACATATGTTAAATAGCATATATGTATTACTCAACATATGTTATGTAACATATACATAATACTTAACATAAGTTATATAACATGTACTATTTCCACAGATATCTCTGAGATAAATGTATGATATATAAGTATTTCCAAACTTCCAATTTCTTCTTTTACATATAATATATAACATATGTTATATGAATATTATGTATATACATATATAAGTGAATAGGCTTGACTGTTTAACGCAACACGTCGCATTTACTTGGCACGTACTTTCACTCCCTTTGCTCACGCTCTTTGCCATATAAGCCCTCTCTCTCTCTCTCTCTCTCTCTCTCTCTCGCTCTGTTTCTCACACCAATTCATTTGTGGAGCCAACTATGATATGTAAATATTGGGGTAGCGTCAAGTGGATTTTTCCCATAGGAAAATAACTGAACGTTTCGCCATACGGAGGCGCTGATGCGAATGTGAATGTGGATGTGGTAGAGGACTGAGCACATAGAGGCGGATAGCTGAGGACGGTGGATGGCGAATGGAAGTGAAGCGCTGTTGAGGTGGACCTGCGGTTGCAGTTGCAACTGGGAAGCCTGCTGACTCTGAGCAAATTCCACTTTGGCACTGGCAATGCGATTTACATATTACTAGGAGAGTCTGCTTTGAATAAACTCGCTTGCACGGCCCCAGTACTCGGCTTTATCTCTGCCTGCTCCTCCCGCTCTCCCCATCTCCCCATGCCATACCGCCCACACCTCTGTCACACTCTTTCTAACTATGCAATTGCCGTCTCTTTCGCTTTCTGTGTGTCTGTGCGTGCGTGTGTGTGCATGTGTGTGTGTGTGTGTGTGTGTGTGTGCAGTTTTTAAATTTGCAAACATGAGCATGTAAATTTGCAATGAATAAATTAA
Source organism: Drosophila navojoa (assembly GCF_001654015.2). The sequence continues at coordinate 1,818 of NW_022047063.1, forward strand.
CCAGAATCTGTAGCGCTCATCCTTATGTGCTCGGCTAAAATCCAAGAGCAACTGTCATGCGAGGCGTGTGCGTTGCTTTGCGCCGTTGCTCAACACTTTCGCTATTTATTTAAAACAAATTGGCAGCACTGCTCGAGTGAGGTTAGGGCAGACGGCTTTAAGTCAAATTGCGCTCAGTTTTAATCACTTTTTATTACGCCTGTCCTTGGGACGTTCAAAGTGGAAGAAATCACTCAGCCTCAGGCGGTCCGCAGTCTGACAGCCTATCTGCCCCTCTCTCTCACTCTCACTCTCTCTCTCTCTCTTTCACTCGCACACTCGGTGTCTGTCTGTCTAGCTATCTCACTCTCATTGTGGCGAAAAACAATCACGTGGCAGCAGATAGACAGGCCTCGCAGGCTGAAAACAACTCTTTTTGTTTTTGTTTTTGCAACATCAACAATAAAAAAAGAATATACAGCTGGAGACAGATCCAGATGGGGAAAAAAGCGTCAGCGGCAGCCACGGCGACAGCTTCACTGCCACGACGACTTAACATAGAGACAGACGGAGGGTAAGAGATACAGAGAGAGAGAGAGAGAGAGGATGCTGGATAAAGTTCCTAGCCAGCCGCAACGACAGCCAGCGCCAGAGATGTCGACGAGCGGTGAACAGGACGACGACAACAGGACAAAAACAAGTGCAAAACAAAAAATGAAGTAGGGAAAAAGAAACGAACACAACGAGCCGAGAAAACTCAATTAAACTTTTGTAATTACAGCTAAAACGGAAGAAGATATTTATCCAGTATAATTGCATTGAAGGCAAATGAAATAAAAGTATAAAAAAGAAGGAGAAGAGAGCGAAGAGAAAACAAGAAATGGCTGGGCAACCAAAACCCGGACAAGAAAATAAATAAATAAAGGATGCCGGGAGACAAAAACACGACAACTCTGGTCGCCAGGTGAAACGCCGGCTTCACCATCTACCCGCCATCTCCAGCACCGCGGCATCCCAATAGCCAGTCGTAAGCCGGTGCACGCCTGCTCTCCGGTCAAGCGACGCCGCAAGTGCCACTTGACACATCTGCAGCGGGAAAGGAAGAGCGCAAAATATCATCATCCTCATCTCTGCTACGTCTCCTTTCGCGTCCTCCTCCTTGGCCTCGTCCGGGTCATCGTCGTGCACCAGTTCACATCCAAACGCCGAGAATTGTGCTGATTCCACTTGTATAGTCTCTCTCTCTCTCTCTCTGTCTCTCTCTCACTTTCTCTGCCTTGCTTCCACTCTTTCGCCTCTACCTCTCTCTCTCCCTCTCTCTCTCTCGTGGCTGTATACCAAGAACAATGCATCAAATCTGATGCAACAGATCGCTGCAACAGATGAGAATGCCTCCAGAGAGAGAAGGAGAGAGAGAGGGAGAAAGCGCGGGGAAGAAAGACAATGAAAGTGAGAAAGTTTAGCGCGACGCAACAAATCCTTTAGCTAACATTCTAGCTTATCGCGTTTCGCATTTGTTTCATTTCGCTCTTGGAAAACTCTTGCAAATAGGAATTAAAAAAGTTTATGTTTCATTCCATTGTAACGGGGCTGGTTGATTGATTTATGGCTACATTCATTGTTCTATGCTAGTTTTATTTAAATGCCCAACATAAATTTAACTAAAATCTGTTACAATTCAGTGTTCCATGTACTGTCGTCTCCTAGGTGTGTAGGTGTTTATTGTATATACCCGATTGAAGAAAAATAATACAAGTTTCATTCATTCCAAGTATTCCACGACTAATTATCATTGCAAGACTTCAAAGGTAAGAGAAAGTGCTCCATGTTTCATCTCATCCCATGTTTCATTCTCTTCGATTCCACCTAAGACATCCATGCTAAACTTGCTATACTAAGGGCTCGCTCCATTCGTCCTGAACTTTCCTTGAATTGTATTATGTGTTTCATTCGATTCGTGCTGCATTTAATTTCCATCGCTCCAATCAAACTGATCTATGCATATTCCACCTGTTTCACGTCTAACGTAGCTTAAATTGTATTGTAGTACACCGCTGTTTCATTCCAGTCATTTCCATGAGAAAGCTGCTTTACGAATTCAGCTGATATTTTAAAGACACTGTTTCATTCCATCTGTTTCGCAGCCAACTTCCCGTGAATTGTAATATAAATGTTTCGCCCCCTCTGTTCAAATCGCATTGTGAATTGTGCTATGTTTCATTTCCACCGTTCCCCAGCAGCCCCACTGGTATTTTAAATATATCTGGCAATGGTCTCCTCATGAATACGATACATCCCATAGTCCTCGACAACTGCCACCTCAATCTGATCGGGGGTCAAGTCCTTTGGGCCCGTTAGGGCCTGGACTGCCAACGATACTCCGTCTTCGGCATCCATGGACTTCTTGAAGTGCTTGTCCAGGAAGAGCGTGCGCTCCTCCATTTGCCTGCCGGCGGCGCAGGCCTTGTAGGGCGTATGGCTGCCAGCGGAATCCAGGAAGTAGAGCTGGCCGTGTTCATCATCATCCCAGCCGGCGAGCAGCACGAATAAGCCGAAGGGACGCACTCCTGTCGTCTGGGTCAGCTGCTGCATGGAAGCGGTCAGGGATTGCATTAGACACTCCATATGCCATGAGCCGCCGTGAAGGAGCTCGAATTCTGAAACCGTCTTGCGGAACAGCTTGGTGACGATACGAAAGTCGGGAAACAGGCCTGAAAAGGTTATGCCCGTGGTGGGGCCGATTTGTTGCACCTTCTCCACCGAATCGCCGATGGCATATTTCATTTTAAACCTCTTCTGGGTGGCCAACACCACGCCGTCTAGGGTCACAACGCCCACAGCCGGCTCACCCTTCCTGGCACAGTTGTTGGCATAGTCCACCTGCAGTAGCTCCCCGAATGGATTGAATGTGCACATCGAAAAGACAGATTGACTGAATTCACCCGAAGAAGACATTATATGCAATTATTACAAAATATATGTTTTTGACGAGAATCGAATCGTTTCGTATGCTTGACTGAGCCTATCGAATATGATTTTCCCATGTGTACAAATGTGACAAGCAAGACACGCCTACTTGCTCTAGGCGACATTTCGTTTTCATATATGTTTATTTCTTTACTTATTAGAGATTGATGTAAAGAAATATCTACATTTCCTGAAGAGAATGCGGAGGTCCTGTGGATAAGAATTATCCCTTATCGCGGTACTCAAGCTCAATTTAAGTAGAGCTTCATTTAAGTTATGTTAAAGTCAAATCAAGTTCAAGTGAACTTCAATCTGAGTTTAACTTAAAGTTCAGTAATATTCAAGTTAACTTCAAGTTAGGTTTCTGTTAATCGGAGTTTAAGCTAAGTTCAAACTAAGTTAAAGTTAACTTAGTCAAGTTCAGGTTAAAGTAGTTGCAAGTTAAGTTTAAGTTAATTTGATCAAGCTCAAGTGAAGTTCAAGTCAAGTCAATGTTAACTCCGAGTTAAGTTACTGTATGACTTTATAAAAAAGTCAAGGAAAACAGAGAAATCAGTCTTACGATTTAGGTTTATTTATGTCTAAGATCGAAATCAGTCAAGGCCAATCAAATATTTCAACTTCTCATTCAGCTTTGATTTCAGTTCTCAGTACTCCACAGAGCAAAGCCGCTGTAAACATTTATCGCACACATTCTTAGAGCTCTGCTTAAGGTAAGACAAAAAGAGCTTCAACACTTTCCATTCCCAATCCTTTCATCAGTCAATCAGTCCTCACAGTTCTCTCAGCAATCGCGACACGGTTGCTCGTATCATGGCTAGGACTCAACTTGATTAGTGAACTTGAAGAGCTTGCAGATGAAATACTACAAAATGACCTGAAAATGTTGCCACCCAGAGCCAGCTCCCTCTCTCTCTTTCTGTTCCCTCTTCCCTCTCAATAGTTGCACTGTTTTGGTGACCTTTGTCGCTCGTATACAAATTGTCGCCTCTGTTTGTCCGTTGATGAAGACATTAATTTGATGCAAATCGCGTCAGCCCGACACACAATCGAAGTGCTAATTGCGCTTCTTTCAATACAGAGCACAAGTACCACCTCGCTTCCAGTTCCACTTCCATTTCCACCTCCATTTCCACCTCCATTTCCACCTGCACTTCACTTCCTACGCTCTCTAAGCCCTATTCAAACAGTCAGCCAATCGCCAGCTGCAGCCCCAAAAATGGCAGCAACAGTAGCTTCATTATCTACAGCAGCAGCAGCAGCATCATCATCATCATCATCATCATCATTGGCATCGTCATTAGGCAGACGAGGCGGAACAGGAACTGCTGCAGGTAAATGCAACAGGCGTGGCAGCAGGAGCAGCAGAGGCCAGAGGGCCAGTCACATTGCTACAGAGCTCTGGTTCGGGTCCACTTCATTATGTATGCGCGACACAGACAATGGGCCACTGATGGACGTGCTGCAATTGCTGCAGCAGCAGGAGCAGGAGCAGGAGCCGTGGCATCAACAGTCGTCCCTGGGCACCGCAAACATAGAAGGCAGCCATCTAGCGGAATCTGAGCTGCAACTGTCGACCCTCGCCCTCAATGTATAAAATGTTTTGTAAATCTGAAACGCTTGTCTCTGGCATGCACCTGTATGTTAGTATGTGTGTGCGTGTGTCTGTGTGTGTGCCTTAACCAACACCTGGCACATAAGCTGATGTGCAATGGAGTCAAATTGCGGAGCATGTGACGCCAGTTTATCTATTTGGCCGCCTGACCAGCTTGTTAAGTTTTTGCACAGCACACGCACACAGCTGGCACACCTGACACACCTGACGCACAGCTGACACACCTGCTGGCACACCTGCTGCCAGTTGGCTTTCAAGAGCCGCTCCGACCACAAATCGAAACCCGGTCTGTGCAAATGAATGCCCGCCGCAGCAGCAACAGCAGCAGGAGCAGCAGCAGGAGCAGGAGCTACTGGAGCCACACAGCCAGGCAAGCTGGCAGGCAGCCTCAAGTGCTCCGAAAGATGTTGGCCAAATTACAGCTGCTCGACTTTCAGCAGGTCCAGCAGGTCCTTTCGGGCCCTTTCCCTTCCTGCCAGCCGCCGTTCTCCATTGACAAAGCAGGCCGTGCAGCCTGTAATCCAATGTGGTCCTCGGACCATAAACGCCCATCTCTCCACTCATTTATCGACGCTAGCGACTGGCAACTGGCAACTGGCAACTGGAACTGGCAGATTGGATTTGTGAACGCAATTTTGCGTTAACATAGCATTAATTTAATGCAATTTTGCTATCTGGCTTTTAGGCTGGACCTTGATCGCTGGCACAGCTGCAGCCTCTTCATTTGTATTAATCAGGCCTGTTGATTAACTAAAAGCCTCAATTACAACTCAATCATCAAGTTGCAGATATTGGACTATAAAATGCACACTTATTGAGTTTTAGTTCCAGGCCAAGATTCAGTGAAAGCATTCATTTTTGCTGTAGCTTGTTTAGCTTAAGCTTAAAATTTGAGAGTCTCTGATATATACTTATGTATCTATATATATCTTCAGTTGAAAACATCAACTGAAATCCCTTTGTGACTAGTCTAAACGCTCTATATAGTACAACCAAGGTTTACTCATCTATTTTCGGCTTAAAAACTCATCCGAGACTCTCGGAAAAGCCCTTCCGATAGTCAACTCATTAGCTAATCAGCTGTGCATAATGATCATTATTGCCCTAAAAGTTTTCTCAGCTTGAGTTCTCCCACTGTCGGCTTCAGTCACTCGCTAAGCTCTAGCGCTCGCACTACGCAAAATAGGTCCACCCTAACACACGCCACGGCCCTTATAATTTATACTATGCAATATTTTATGCATTCTTATATTATAGATTTAAGTGCACACGTATTAAGGCCGTTAGGAGAGCATTATGAAAGTGCGGCTCTATTAAAATGCGTTGTTTTCTTCTTCTTCTTGCTCCTCTTGTTGTTGTTGTTGTTGTTGCTGTTTGTGCCATAAGCTTTTTGCATTGCGCAAGCGAAACAAAATGGCGGCCCCAAGTGCCAATGTTTAATGCGAATTCAAACTTAACGATCCCGCCAAATGTTTTCATAAACGACCAGACGCGATTTATGTACTATATACACACATACACATATACATATACATATACTCTATATATCGCCACGCGAGCTGGCAACTCATTAAGCTGCCGTTCACTGTCTCTGCCGGCCATCAAAGTCGATTACCTAGAAAATGCCCTAAAATGCCGCAATGCCAATCGATTCAGTTGAGTTGAGCTGAGAACTCTGAACTCCGCACACATGGATACGCCGGACTGGCCGGAAGGTCGAAAAGTCGCTAGCTCCTCTGGTACAGTCAGATTTTCGACGTAACGATTCATTGTCAAATTACATTAACAGCCCGGGCACATAGGGTGTCTGTATTTTGACAGCTGCTTTTGGCTATTGACATTCGCTTCTTGGCACACACACACACACACATAGATAGAGAGAGAGAGATACACACACACACACACACACACACAGTCAATGTAAGCACACAATGCAACGTTATGGTCAGCTCTATGACAGCTACGGCGCAGTACTTAGTCCATCTTCCTTTTACGGCAGAGGCGACCATCGACTCGACAGTACTCCTATCCCATCCTATCCCCATCTCGGCCGGACTGGCGTGGGCTTGTCTATGCTCATAAACGGCATGTTTAGTGGCCAATGAGCTGCGTTTTTATGGCATTCACACCCAGAGAGAGGGAGAGAGAGGGAGAGAGAGAGAGCGAGCGAGGCAGAGAAGGCGTGGGCGAGGCCTTTGGCTATTGGAGTGTGTGTCAAAGTTAATTTTCGGCACAGTCTTTATGAAGTGCTACACATTTTGCGTATGGGACAGCTGTTGAGTGGTGCTGCTGCTGCTGTTGCTGATGTTGCTGCTGCTGTTGCTGATGTTGCTTGTAGCAACTGACAGCACTGCCACAAAGCAGTTGAACACATTGGGCTAGAGCTAGTGCGAAACTATAAATAGTTGCTTATTTAACATCCCAAAATTTTTATCTAAAATCGATTGACACACTCCTAGAGAGTATAATCTTTTCGTACTCCTTTCGGCTTTCTAAAATGAATTGAAAGAATATAATAATAGTAGCTCATTGAATAGTTTCTATGTTCGGCTCTTAGAGTTAAAGATTGTTAGTACGTGAGACATAAATTTGGAGCGAACTTGTTAGAAACTTGCTGCTTCAAGGTTTTTTCGAAACTCAAATTTATTCCAAAATCCAACATTTTCGAGCTTTCCATTCACTATACATAGCTCTGATGAGAAGCTTAACTTTACTAGAATAAACACTTGGCAAAGAAATAAATAAATAAATAAAATTCCTAGAACTCCGCTTCCGCTAAAAATTTCATCAACATCGAATCGAAAAGCTTTTGGACATGAGGTTGCCTATAAATTTGTCATATGATATCAAGAAGTAAGCATAGCATTGGAATATGGTGTACATATTGTATATAGATTGCAATGATAGAATATGCAATAAACATATCCGGTTTACATATTGTATATACACTACAATAATAGAGTTTACAATAAACATATCCGGAAGGTTGTCGAACTGGAACTTGTTACAGTGAGAAGCTAAGCAACAATTTCTGACAACAAATATCTAACAGACTCTCAACTAACCTATATTAAAATTCCTAGTTGCCGATAATTTGAGTGAATAACATCCGAAAAGGTGTCGAATTGGTCGTCGACACACATAATAAAATAATCAGAGGCTAGGTACTCAAATTCCGAGTACTACCGCTTGAAAATATAATCAGAAATAAATAAAATATAATATTAATAATAGATTATCTAATCAACTCTTATCTAATCAACTTTTAATTGATTGTAATTTGATCTTTGCACACGAATCCCTAGAGCTTACCCTAAAGATCTGTTCAAGTCTAATCGATATCGAACTAGAAAATACTCCAATTGCAACTCCAATCCAATTAAAATCATGCCTAATTCTAGAAGAGTTTCACCTACCCCAACTCATTTCAATCCCAGCAAAGATTCCCTTTCTGCGCTGATTCTCTTCCATTTGCTCCCATAGTGAAGCATCCAGTTATATTGCCCCACTTGCCTAGCCAATAGAACGATTTAAGCTCTTTAACTTGGCATCTTTTAACTGCTTCGGCTAATACGAAAGCCAATGGAAAAGCCTAGGCAATATTTTCATTTGGAAGAGCTGAGGCTGGAATCGCCACGCTATGGGCATTCCTTCGAGTGTCTCGGCTGCCTTTTTTTGGGCTGCAATACAATAAGAAAAGTGTGTGCTGCAGCCATTTAATGGCCATTGGCTGAACGCAGAAGCCGCATGAAATGACCAACAAAAGGCCAGAAATGTCGACAATGTCCTCTGACCCCATTACAGTTATTCCAATTGATATACCTGTGTGCCTGTGTCTGTGTCTGTGTCTGTGTCTGTGTCCGTGTCTGTGTGTGCTCACCCTTGCCGTGCTCTCTGCCGTATCCCGTATGCCTTTGTGTCACCATCGTCGTCGTCGTCGTCCTCATCATCGACAATGCTTTACCTTGTCCGAGTTCACGTTGTGCGCTCCAATAATAAAAATCACTTTTATTGCTCAATATATTCTAATTACGGTAATTCTCTCACATAAACGTAACAAACTTGACTAATTTCCCAGCCACAGCCAAGGGACAGACGGCAAAACTATCGAAACAGGAAATAGACAGCGCCCGCCGCCTCCTTGGGGGGCCCCCAGCCTCATTTTGGTGTTAATTCATGAACTGCGCCGTCTTGATAAAGTGTAATTATTCCATGAATATCGAAAAAGTGTGTACACTGCGGTCAGGTGGCAACCCTGGCAGCGACAAATGGCAACGCGAACAGGCCCGCAAGGCACGAACTCAACTAACGGTCTATGTGATTTTATGGTAATTTGACTGTAATGAAAACTAATAGCAATTGATTGTACGACGTGAATATAGCCCTTTCTATGCTGCTCAGCTCGTATCTTGGCTGTTGCCCTCGGTCCCTTCTCCCGCCCCTCCCACTGCCCTGTCAAGTCAGACAAAGTGCTTGACCCTCAATATCATAAGCCCAGCCCCGGCTGCCTTTATATAGGTTGAGCTGAGCCCAATGCCAATTGGAATTTGTCGATGTCTTCGTAAACATGCAAGCCGGACACCTGATAATCTACACACACACACACACACACACACACATATAGCTATATATAGATGTAAATACCTCTTTGTATGCATTGTATCAGAGTGTGCACCAGACGTTCTCCAAGCGTCTCCAATTATATATCAAGAATAGTTTTATTCTGGTTTTTAGGCACAATTAAACGTGATACATAGTTGTATATATATATATATATATATATA